>PYUH01000036.1:7966059-8006580 GCA_016808085.1 Suaeda aralocaspica
AAAATATTTATGGGCCTTGGAAAACCGAAAATACCCCATTTTGGGCCTAATATGGTCCGAAAATAATTAAAATAAAACCCATAATTATTTTTGCTATTTTTGAAAATTAAATTTAAATACTCAAAACCTCCTTTAAAAATAATTACTATTTCTAATAAAACCTTTTGTAAAATAAATTATTTTAAGCCATAAAATATAAATAGACTTTATTTTCCGAAATTCATAAAACTATATATTATAATCGTATAAAAATATAATATAAAGTCTTAAAAATGCGGGGGATTACAAGTACTATTTGTAATGCAAAAGGCAATGGTGGTTTAGGTTTGAGAAACTGCAGCCTGTGGAATTTGGCAGCTCAGGGTAAAATAATTTGGCAAATTGCTATGAAAGCTGATGTCCATTGGGTAAGGTGGGTGCACGCTATTTACTTGAAAGGTGTGGATTGGTGGAGTTATAATCCACCTGTGGGTGCCAGTTGGAGGTGGAAGAAGTTATGTGCAGTAAAGGAGCAGTTGAAGGAGGCTTTTGTAAACAACCATTGGCATACAGGAGAGTCTAAATTCACTATTGCTAAATGTTACAAATGGCTTCTTGGTTCCAGTAATAGGGTTGGGTGGGATGCTTGGGTATGGAGTAGATATAATATTCCAAAGCATGCTGTTATTGCTTGGATGTTAATGCATGGGAAGCTCAAAACCAGGAGCATGTTATGCAGGTTCCATATTATGCCTGATGTTGTGTGTTCTTTGTGCCAGAGTGCTGATGAGGACTTGGTGCATTTGGTTTTTAATTGCTCTTTCATTAGGGAGGCCTGTGGAGTAATTAGAGATTGGCTGGGGATGCATAATGTTGTTCCCATTACTATTAATGAACTGTGGCAGCAGTGGCACACATCAGCTGTTACTAAGATCCAGAGAAGGATGATTTTCTGCAGCTTAGCAAGTTTGGTATATCAAGTGTGGAAGGCAAGGAACATGGCTACTTGGAATAAGGGAAATATGATTGTGGAGTAGGTGTGCATTATAGTAAAAAAGGAAGTTTGTTTGAGATTGCAGCAGATAGATAAGAGGAAATGGAAGGCCGGTGACCATGCATACTTTCACAAGCTTCACCATAACATGTTACAGTCTGGGTGAGTTATTGATAAGTTCATATTTTATGAACTTTATTATATCATTTTAATACTACTTTGGAGTATAAATTATGTGTTTATATAGATTTTAATGTCTTATTATGAGTTTTTCTATTTAAGCTTAATGGATCAATATTAATTAATAGTACCCTAATATGCTTGTGTTATGGAATATTTGGAAAAGAAAATTAAAATGTCTATCTTTATTCTATTTACAGGTTATTATTGCTAGTGCAAGGAAATAAAATACAACTATGGCCCATAATACAAGATGAAGTATAATAATAAAGATAATGGGTATAAATTCCTAAAACCCATGAAACTTCAAGAAAAGACTTACGGGCTGCAACATCCAGAAGAAAAAAAAAAGAAATAGAATAATGGGTTGAAAAACCCATTATCTCAGAAAGCCCCATATACTTTCCTAAGACAACGGCAGCGGCAAAAAACAAGAAGGGAAAAACCCTCACAGAAGAACGACGGAAAAAGGAGAACCCTCACAGAAGAACGACGGAAAAAGGAGACACGAGACTACGGAGCACGGAGGAAGGCAGCAGCGAGGACGATATTGAGCAGTACATAACGAAACAGGGGAATTCGAGCAGCAACAGCAGCACATTGACGGAGGAGAAGCAACGAAGCAGATAGCTAGCAATTGAGCGGGAGTCGACTGAGTTTTCTTCTCTCAACTTGTTTAATTCTGTCATATTGCTTGATTTTGATTAATTACTATGTCAAGTATTAATTTTTCATTCTCAAACGATTTGGGTGTTTTCTTAATCTCCATGTCTGGCTAATTTCCTTTGTTCTAGGTTAGGGATGTAGTCTCTTATTCTCTATACATGATTTAAACTATATTGTTTGGGTTTAATTTATATGATTGCAATTTAATAATCTTGTTTTAATTCGTACTCTTAATCTGGCAAATTAATTGTATGTTTAAGGTATTGTATTATTAGCGGGAGTGAACGTTCAATACTAGTTCGTGGGATTATTAAACGTCAAGTAGTATAATTTTAGGAATAGTTATACACTTGGGGTGGTCTTATTGAATTCCTATTCTTAATGAGTTTATTTCAACTCATTGTGATCACGAGAGTAGACATAATATTGATTTAAATATACGTTTTCTACCTTGGGAGAGGAGATAACATATTATTGGTAATTCGATCATTGTTATGTCATATTTATTCAACCCGACGATTAATTTAATATCATTATAGAGAGTAATTGGTGAAACCCGAAACCTAGAACTATTTCTCTTACTTGTTTATCGATTTTACTAGTTTGCGATTTTTATTATTTATATTTTTAGTATTACTCTTCTATTGATTTTCGTCGTCTAAATAATATTTTGGTTTCTTAATTTGGTACTTGAATAGACCTCCTTGTGGATACGATACTTTGCTCACCCTATATTTACAGTACCTGACCCGTACACTTGCGGTAGATTTAGGCCCGACCAGTTATATGCCTTCACTGCTGTGTTGTTATGTTGGAGGGACTGTTTGGGTGGTTTGAGGCATGCTAAGAAGTGTTGTCAGGCTGCAGATGGTTGTGTTGGGTTGGTGGCTGGTTTTGCCTTCCTGGTAGGTCAGCTGGTTTGCTTATGCAGGCTTGTGTTGTTCGGGCCTGTTCTGATGAGACCAGTCTTTCTCTGGTTTTGGTTGTTATGCTTTTTTGGCTGTTTGTTGATGCCATGAATGTTATGGTTCCTACAGTGTGATGTTTCATGTCTGTGTTGTGCTGAGCAAACTTTCTTGTAGGTTTTGGTGCTTTTGGAGGGTTGCATTCTTGGTTCTAGGACAGTTTTGGTTTTACTTCTTTGTTTTTGATTTTTTTTTTTTTTTTTTTTAAAGTTCATGGTTTTGTTCTTGGATTGTATAGTTGAATGTTTGTGGCTGCTTTGAGCAAAACTGAGTCATTTTTGCCTTAGTAGGCCGATAGGTTGTAATTATTTTCCTTTTTGGTAATAAAATTCTTACATTTTACCAAAAATAAAATAAAATTAATTTTGTCATCAAACCAAAAATAAAAATTAATAATTATATTGTTATTGATTTTGACCAAAAATAAGTAAGTGATACAATATATTTCGACTGACTATATATGCGTGTATTTAATCGAGTAAAGTTATGAGAAAATCCATAGCTATACACCTATACATATTCATTATAAAAATGTACTATGAAAAAATAATAAATGATATATAAACAAATTATTATTAATGATAAAGTCCAAGTTCAAGTTCAAGTTCATCATCAATTCGAACCATGGATTACAATTTAGGGGACAACAAAAGATTCTCCTTTAGAAGATGCTTTCTTAAGCCAAAGAAATGGATGTTCATGAAATAATCCTCCCAATTAATGCAATTTAGATCGATTTGAAAATTCTTCTTCTCTTTGCATGTCATTTTTTCTAACAAGATTTCAGTGTTTTTAATGTCAAACCTGAAAATTGAAATCATTGGGTTAGATATGCATTGCGGCAAACATAATGTTTCAACATTTTGTTGTAGTTCAACATCAAATCAAATTTTAACATACCTTGTATTTAGACGAACATTAGTAATACGATACATATACTACATTCTTTGTTAGAGATGACATGGCTTTAGCATTCGCCCTAAAACATCCCATTTAAAAGGGATTGGATCCAAATTTTTGAGACTCAATAGGTTTGGCTATGGGTCCATATTTTGAGACCCATACCTGCCCCATGGACTCAAATAATATTATATAGTATATACTTTTTGTATAAGTTAAACATAAATAAAAAGGTTATGCAAGAGAAAATAAGTTATTATAGAATTAAATTAACTTAATTAAAATAACTCAAACATTATTGAATCGAATTTAAAATTATTTATTGTACAATTGAATGCAACATTTTAATGCATAAATAATTGTAATATTTGACTTTTTTTTAACGAAATTATTGTGATTGTATACTTATGACGTAATAAGTTTAATACCCATTGTGTTTGTTATTTTTGTTAAGATATGTTTATGAACTTATTGTACAATCATAGTTTAAAATTTAAATTCAAATTGAATAAGTAAAGGCGCTAGAAAATTGGACCCATCAAATCTTCCCATACCAAGAGGAATTGGGTACCAGTCTCAATTCTTTTACCCAATTCTACGAGTCTGGGCGGATAAGGGACCACCATAAAAAATATGGGTCTAGGTTTGGATCCAGTCAAACCCAGCAAGACCAAACTCATGACCCCCCTACTTCGGATTCAATCGCTCAGGTTATATGCTACACTTAGTCAGTTGCCATAATCCGTATTGTGAATGAAAGTTCACATTAATTATATGGAACCCCAACTATAGTTTTTCCCTTTTTTGATAGAAAAGGTATTGGGTCAACTGACTCTTTTTAGTTACCCATTAATAAAAAAATTGTCCGTGAGTTAACAGGAGTGTTTCAAATAACTTGAACCACTGTTGATACTGGATTTGTAATATTTGAGAAGCATGTGTGACGAATATTCCATAAAACTATTACTTAGCTTTGACCTTGCTATCCATTATATACAGTAGACATGCAAGCCTTGATCTATCTATGAACAATTGGAAAATTTTATATCTCATAATGATTAATGATCAAAACATGATGTTAATGATTTTTACTTTAACTATAGTTATAAATAAACATATTTGTAAATGTTATATATATGCTTGATACTACTCTTAGACATGTATAGTACAAGGGTTTGAAGAGAATTTACTGTAGTTTAGAGAACATTGCTGGCGTATAGATAGTTGCCATGCGAAAAAGGTTACGAAGTAGCTTATTATTAGAAGGCATATCATCCATTCCAACCATTATATATTCATCCATTGATGTATAGAATTCCATCTCTTTGATTTTAATCACCTCCCCTAATGAATTTTTCAATGGGTACTTTGTAAAATGATCGCAAGAATATTTGAATAAGGTTTGGCTAACAAGTGGATTGGCTAAAGAGGAAGCAACATGGTAAATGTGTAGTCCATGTTTGCCTTTAATCCCATGGTAGGTTGTAGCTGCTATCATTGTATTTGCAACCACGTCAACTGGCACCTATAAAATTGAAATACAAAATTATGTAAGCAAAAAAAAAAATGGGTTATGAATATAAACTGTACATTTAAAAAATATGTATGAATATAAACGACTAAACACATGAAATAATCTCTATGATACTTACAACATCTAGAATGGTTGTCGGGTCTCCTAAAATTCCTTGTAGATATCCCTGTCCGTGAAATAAGATCATTGGGTCCATCCCCCTGAAATATGCACATTTTCTTAGAAATGTAATATAGTAAATAAAGCTTATTAGGGTGTATTCTCTACTAGGATTAGGCAAGATGGGAAGGGAATGAAATGAATTGTCGGGATTAGAGTAGATTGAATTGAATAAGAATTAATTAGTATTTGAACTAATTTATTTGGAATAAATTGCAAAAAATTATTACAATAATAAGCTTGTACGTGGGGTTACTACAAACAATCTTTTTTTTTTTTTTTTTTTTTGCTAGGGAGCCACAAGGGCAGGGATGACAATCGATCCCAGGGTCTTCTGGAACCGGGAGAGAAACTTTTACCACTTGAGCTACCTCTCACTCTCACCGTTTAATCTAGATGATTGGGTTATTATTGAGATATTGGCGCGGTTACTCAATTGAGTGTTGTAAGGAAACAATTCAAAGGGGTTAAAATGACATTTTTTGTTTGGTGAGGTAACGGGGCATCTTAATGTAGAATAATGGGGGAAATTCTTGGGTGGCCGTTTAAGAAACGGTCATCAAAGTTATACATGATTATATTTCATTAATTTAAGTCAAAGTAATAATAGGGACATTTAAAAACATTATATTATTTTTCNTTGTGAAAACAATTCAATAATAATAATTATTATTATTATTATTATTTATTACAATACATATAAATGTCAATTGTATTATGTCCTAAATAATCATTTAGAAAAGTTCTCTGTTAATGTCTAAAACACCCTATGCTCAATATTATAAGACTAGCTAGTAGATGATGTATGCATCTGGTAGCTATACGAACTCCAATGTATCATAAAATAAATTAAAAGTACTTCATATATTACTTTCAGGCCCCGGTCAAAATTTTAGGAGTTTTGTTCTAAAATTAAATAAATTTGATTCTTATATTTATAATATTTAAACATTATATGTTATAGGCAACAATATTAAAAAAAAATCTAAAATTTAGAGGCCCTATATATGTTAGGACCCTGTGCGGTGGGGCTCCTTGTACCCCCTCTGATATGGTCCTGATTACTCCATCACGTTCATACAACTTAATCATGTTTACTAAATTATAAAATATGGTTTATTGAAGGAATTCAAATTCATGAACAAATGACAAATGATTAAGAATTCAAAAATATATATAAGGCATACCTGTAGCCCTCAATCCATCCGTGAAACGGATCACTAGAACTGCCTTCAATAAAAGTCGGACGAATTATGACAGTTGAAAATTTTTCACTTGGTTTGTTTAGCATCATCTCTCCCATAGCCTTTGTCAATTGATAAGCATTGTGGCATCCATGAAACATGGCCCTATTATTCCATGAGAATGATAGAATTAATACTTCAAAGTAATCAGTAGGTAATAATTAAGCTAATGGGAATAATGGGTATTAAGTAATTAGCGGTTTAAAGGTTTGATATTGGTCCACTGAGGTCATGTTATCTTCATCTTATTTTAATTTATGTTCAACAAAATTAAGTTTTATGATTTTAGTAACAATAAATTTTGTTTAGGAAAATTATGCTTTGTTCGGAAAAAAAATATGTAATAATAATATATGTTTAGTTCAATAAGTGTATAAGTTGAAACTTCTGCTCTTTAAATATTGTTAGTTTGTTACAAAAAAACTAAAAAGAGTAAACTTACGCATAACCATATTCGTTGGTTGTTACTTCTACTCTTTATAAATTGTTTAAGTAAATTATAAAAAAGAGTCAACTTCTACATAATCATTTTTACTCTCGTATTAATCATTATGCAAAAATCAAAATTTAAAATGAGTGAACTTTTACCAAAAAAAAAAATTTATCATGTAATTTACTATCAATCAATTTTATGATTACTCAGTTTTGTGACGTGAATACGTGCAACCTTACCTGCTCAAGCTTAACTTTGACATTTCCGCATTTATTTTATTCTTCGGCACATTTAACATTGATCTTTCAACCATCTTTAACTCAGCTTCAATGTCCGTTACTTTCAAGTTTGATCTTTCTTCCATTCCTACTGGCCTTTCAAGTACAAGTCCTCCGCTCTCCCGTGTGACAAATGCTTTTGATATATAAACGAAAACATGAACATATAGTTAGGTATTTGCCTCGGTATTTTTATTTCGTAATTTAGTAGTATATTGTTAGATTTCATGTTAAAGAGGAGAGTCAAACCAAACCAGTCTACAAGCCCAAGAAGATTCCATCCTAAAACCAATTGGTAATAGGAGGAGTAATTCCTAGGCCTATAAACTAGTTCAACATCTCTTCTTTCTCCGATATGGGACAACTCACTAGTGTAAATTACATTGGGTTCAATATATATCATCGTGATAAGCAATATCAAACACTTGTATTATTGTGATATTATAAAAGAACTAGGGCTAAGAATAAGTCTAAATCCTTAATCTATAGCCTTTTTTTTTTTTTAATTTGCGAATTCTATTGTAGTTTCAGTCAATCATAAGTGATGGCAAATATAAATGGAACATAAAAGATAAGATTGATAATAGGTACTCCATTGGTTTTTTCTTAGTCTACATTAGGATTTTTGACACTATTTACATTGTAACTTTGACTCATTTTGGCGTTTACATATTACAAAATACAGTCATATGAGATTTTATTTGATTCGTCTCGACGTATATTTTTCGAATATATAATTTTTATAAGTTTTTATTATACCAAACTCGAAATATTAATTATATAAGTTACGATGTTATATCTTAGGAAATGCGAAAAAGTCGATGGAGCAAGTAAAAACAGACTAAGGGAGTACTTATTACTTAATGAAGATGAACATTGCATGTAAGGAACTAATTAAGGATAATATGGATACTCTTATAGTTTACAAACCTGTTGAAACATGTAGAAAAAAAGCAAGTTTCTTGCAATCCATTGCATAGTCAACAAGTCTTGAAACTCCTCTCACGTTGTCGTCAAGGAGCACATCATACCTGAGAAAAAAACATATTATAGTAGTATGCTAGCATTAGATCATAGATACTCCGATAATTATAATATTATTAGAATCTTAGGTAGCCTGTAAAATTTTCAAGTTTAAAAGTCCTAGCTACTAAATCATGTTCTTTTGCAAACTTAACTTCATTATCCGATAACCTTAGTACCGAATAAGCAATAAAGAAGACAAGAAGTGGAAAAACTTTGTCAAATACTTTATATAAAATGCGTCCTTAAAAAGAATAACAATGATTTATCTACTAATTTAATCTGCTGTCCCACACTATATGTACCATTTGTGTGACAATTAATTTTATTGGTTGATTTTAAAACAAGGATCCATCACTTCTATCAAAAAATTATAATTAAATATTATCAACTAATCAAAAATAATGGCACACAAGTGATATCCAAGAGTGGGACAACAATTTTTTTCCTTTATCTACCCAGAAGGCAATCAGCCCGTCAATAATAGTATAATCAACGTCATTGCTTGGTGTTGCGGATTTTACGTCAACAATTTAATCAATGCTTAGTCCGATAGACATCGCTAATAGTCATTGTCCTACAAAAAGTTTGTTATGCTCATTACTCATGTTAAAATATACGGAGTAATCTAACAAGTTTTCTTGTCAAACAATAAGCGAAACCAATAGAGGATTGATAAATCTCAATCTGTTGGAGGAATTAAACAATGGTATCCTTTATCTTTTCATATTTTTAAATTTTTAGACATATACTATTATAATGTGATTTCCTCTATTTATAATTTTATTTATTAAACAGAGAATGTGATTGTATGTAGTTATAATGTGACCAAGTTAGGTACATGGAGATAAGTTACTACTATAATGTGATTTCCTCTATTTTTAATGTTATTTATATTAAACAGAAAATGTGATTATATGTAAGTATAATGTACCTAAAATAGGTACATAGGGATAAGTGGGAAAAATAATAAAATATAAAAAGATCATTCTACCCCTATTTAATTTCTTCAACAGATTGAGGGATATCATTCCTCCAAACCAATAAGCCTTGGAGCAGATAAAAAACAAACAAACAAACTATAAAACTAATGCAGCAACCAATGCACCATATCAATCAATTGTCAAACAACTCCCTCAACCGTTAAATAAAACAAATAAAAAAACAGACCGATCATGCCATTTGGTATTTCCAGCAGAATTTATAATCACATCAATTTGATCAGCCATCGTACGGGCTAGTTCCTCATCCATGCCAAGACCCGGAGCACAAAGGTTTCCAGCCACAGCTACCAATTTGCTTTTCATAAAATCCATGTATCTTTCTCCATGCTCACTTTTCAACCGCTTGAATGCTTCACAATTTATTATCTATATTCACATTCATAAGTAATAACACAAATAACACCATTATTTTGCAATAAATAATTATTGCATGTATCTTATATTCTTATTTGGTATTTAGTATCCATGTATCTTAATATTTTCCTAGCTAGTTGCAATAAAATATTTTGCATGTATGTTAAGGAATGAAGTGTCTTGAAGGTCCAAATTAACCAGCTAATCAATGATCAATATAAGTTAAGTATATTCAAGGTTATCAAGCAAGAGGGAGATTATATGCTATCGGTGTTAGAATTGTTTTTATTAATTTGTCCCTTTAAACCTTATGATTTGTTCCTTAAAATACGTACTAAATACTTTATGCAACTAAAAAATACGAAGGAAGTAATAATTTATTATTTAAATTAACTTTTGTGTGAGTTTATGACGGAAAGGTAGTTACTTCTAATTGTAGTCTTTGTTGTGCTTCTTCTGTAGTTTTGGCTCTAATCAAAAGGTAGATCTTCTGCACCTTCGGAACTTCACGCAATAGCTTCTCAATGAAAACTGATAATGCACCACAAGACCACACACAAGAGTAACAATTAATTTATATAAAGGATGATTTATATATATATATATATATATATATAATATGTACTCGTAGTTGACTTGAACATGATATTTTATCATTGTAATGTTAAACCCTTGCAAATAATAAAATCTAAATAAGTGTCAACCTAGATTTTTGGCAAACCTTTGGAAAATATAGGATTTTTTTTCACTTTGCAACCAAAGATGTTATTAATAAGAATACAAATGGGAGCAACTTATTAATTAGGATTTTAGACTAACAATAATCGATAACATTTTTTATTTAACAAGTCTCCGGTAAGACCGTCAACTATTTATGGATTTTCTTTACCTATTAGGTTCATTGATTTAATTAATATATTTTATATTATGTAATAACTTAGTTGTCTTACCAAATAAGACCGTCTTATATAAGTTTTTGTATTCTTTATTTATTACCTTAATGTGTCTATTAATTTCATCATGCATTGTACAAAATCTACCCCAATAGTTTTTTTTTTTTTTAAACAAAAACAATTAAAAAAATTTAACAAAAAATCTTATGAATGAAAAGTAAGAAAAAGATGCACAAGGTAATCAATGGATATAAAATAAAAATCAGTATATATTTCCAATTCAAAGGTGGCCATTTGAGTTTTATTCAAATTAGTTTTTACTTCATTCGTTTCATAATATTTGTTATGTTTTTGATATTCCATACAATGGGAGAGAAACTTGAAAAAAAAAATCTTTTTACACATAGAAAAAAAAAACATATTCAATATATATGAATCTTGTTAAATTTGACTAATTGTATCCTCCGTAGTTTTTATAGCTCTATTTATTATAATTTTTATAAAGCATGATACTATATATTAACATTCAAATATGTGCGTTGAAAGTTGTGCAAATAGCAAAGTAACATATATTATGAAATATGAAATGGAGCGAGTACTTATTACCTTATTCATATTTATTGGTTCTTGTTAATGCTTAATATTTGTTTGAACTTATCTAATCAATACATAACGAAAAAAGTTTTAAAAAGCAAGGCATTGATATTCCATTTATCAGTTATTAATTAGTCTTTGTGACATATGAATAAACAAATTAAACTCTACAAAAAGTGGGCTCGTGTTGCAAATGCTGAGGGACAAAGATAGTAGTATAGTAACATTCGATATTACACATAAGTGCATATATATATAACGACATAAGAGAAGCATAAACTAGTTACTTATTTACCTTTGGCTACAAAACCAGTTGATCCAGTGATGAAGAAATTTTTGTGCGTAAGATATTTAATGATTTCAATGCCTTCATTAACATTCTTTGGATTCGACATTGTTTAGTTAATTAAGGTTGAGGATGTAAAGGAAAAGGAAGATGATGAAAGAAGATGAGGCAAAAATAAGCAAGTTTCGATAGTAGAAGTTGATAGCCAGCGATGCTTTCTACATTAAGATGGCCAATAAGGTTCTATTTATAAGAATATTCGACCATCTCCATAATAATACAACATGGAGTATATTTTAGACGACTAATTTTATATATAACCTATTGTACCTCATGCTTAGCGACTTTGTGTGAATAATTAACAATTTAACACGTATATTTCGGTTTGTCATGTGTTTGCATTTTTTATTTATACACGTTTATTAATAAGAATCTTATAACGTTTATAACTTTAAATTTATATTTGTAAAAATTATATAAAGTTAACATTCTACTAAGATAAATCAAGACGAATTAGATAAGATCGCATATGAACATAAATTACTTACTTAAAAGTCTGAAGAATGAATAATAATAATAGTCGACATGTAAAGAATAAAATATAACAGATGGAGTATAATTTAAGCAATGAAAATATAGTTTTTATTTGGTTACGTCGTACAAGTGAATGATCTTGAAAGAAAAAAGAATAAATTATTACTATTTTTTTTAATTTATTAGGTAGCTATAAAGGAAGATGATGAAAATCATGTCATGATCTCCCAAATAAAGAAGAAAGTTTTAATCAACTAAATTATCCCCTAACCTCAAAATATATACGTATATATGATTCTTTAGGTAGCCATATCCTAATTAAATTTTGCTAATGTCAACCCAAATCTTTTTTCCATTTTCATATTCATTTTTGCAATTTTCCATTAGTTTCTTGTTTACAACTTTTTCCATATTTTCATATGATTTTGATTTTTTTTTAGTTTATGTGAATAGTGGATCAAGTAATTAATTAAAAATTATTATATCCAAAAGATATTGAATATTTAATAAAATAAAATAAAATAAAAGGCTGGAAATTTGAACAATTGTTTTGTAATGATTAGCTTGTCGTACTTGTATTTTTCATATTTTTAAACTATAATTATCTTTTTTATATGGTCTTGTTTACGGTGATTGGAAGCACAAAGGCCCTGTTCTTTTGGAATGAAATAGAGCTGAATTGAACTGAACTAAAATAGGCTGAACTGAACTGAACTGAAATGAGCTGAATTGAACTGAATTGAAGTGAGCTGAACTGAAGTGAAGTGGACTGAAATTAAGTAGTAATTATAATGGAGATGAGCTGAACTGGACTGAAATGGACTGAACTGAACTGAACTGAATAGAGCTGAATTGAACTGAAATGCCAAAAATTTAAGTCTAAAAAAATTGGGCCAAATTCTATTTTACTTTGTGTTTTTAATGATGAAACTGATCAATAATTGACTTAACCTTATGTGTTAATTGGTGATTTTAATGAAATGAAACGTCATGAGGATGAAGGCCCTGTTCTTTTGGATTGAAACGGAACTGAATTGAATTGAACTAAAAAGAGTTGAACTGAATTGAACTAAAAGGAGCTGAACTGAATTGAACTGAACTAAAGTGGACCGAAATGAAGTAATAATTATAATGGAGATGAGTTGAACTGAAATAAAGTGGACTGAACTGAATTGAATCGAGCTGAACTGAACCGAATAGAGCTAAACTGAATTGAAATGCCAAAAATTTAAGTCCAAAAGAACAGGCCGAAATGGCCCATAATAGTTTAAACCTAATAAAAATAGGATAATGCAATACATAGCCCATAATAGTTCAGCTCCAATCAGTTCAGTTCAACTATTTTCAGTTGAAGTAAACAAGCCCTTCTAACTTGTTATTTACGGAGTATTCTTTCAACAACCTATGTGGCTATGCCAAAGTGTCAAACAATTTATATCATACAAAAACCCTTGTTGAGTTAATTCGGTTTAGACTCTGTTCTCGTCAACTTATTTTTACTCATCTAAATTTATTTTTGCTGAACTGAACTTATTTTTGCTGAAATCATTAACAATTTATTAAGGATTGAAACTGATTTTTGCTGAACTGAACTTTACTTTTGCTGAAAATAAGTAAAAATAAAATGAAGAGAACAAGGCCTTATTAATTGAAGATTATTAAGCTAATGTAACTTTTCAGCTTATGACATTGCATGAAGCTCAAGAAAAATCTTTTAATCAAACTATTGCTAGTCTCAAGCCATCAATCTAAGGTATACATCAGGCAATAGTTCATTCCAGGGCATTGCTATGGCCGTCGGCTTAAAAATGACTACTTCAATGTTTAAGTGAGACGAGCATTGTGATTGGTTGAGGATGTTCACATCATCATAAGTAGGATGTTGACTTTTCCTTATAACTTGATTTTTGCTCTTTTTATTATTTTGTAAATTTTTTTCCTAAATTCCTAAAATTGTTTATAAATTGATTTATTTTAATTTCAGATTTTATTAATAATTGCACTTAATTTTTTCAGAAATTATTATTAGTGAGTTAATATTATTTTATGTACTCCGTTATTAGAAATTAAAAATTACATTTTCCTTCGCCCTCATCTCCATTGCTTAACTGCCCTCATCTCCATTTAAATGCTCACAGTACAAGTCAAAGAGCTATATCACTGTAGCATTCGGATTACAAAATTAACTTTCCCCTTTCCTCTTCCTCTTCCTCTTATTCAACCTTCCATATTCTTCTCAAGTTCTCAATTCCCAATATCACATCTTCACACATACTCTGTAATTTTTAATTTTCAGTGTTTCCAAAAAATCTCAATAATGCATGTATTGATTCTTAATGATTACTTTCTAATGTTCATGGAAAACTCAATCAAGTACTCCCTCTGTTCCTATTTGTCTGATACGTTCTAACTTGAACATATGTCAATGCACTTGTTTGACCTTAAATATCTTTTGTTGTTGTGTATATGTAAAAATTATAATAATTGGATATTAATAACTTACTCTTTGAGGCGAATCAAACAAGACCACATACGTCTATATTATGTTTTATCTATTGAAATTAATTTAAAAGATTAATTAGTTTATCTTATGAATAGTGCTAAGATTTTAAACGTATCAAACATTTAGCAACGGAAAGAAATCTATATTTTTCCCACTTTCAAGTTAATGCTCATCAACAAAGGTCAAATGTCAACATTACAACATATACATAACGATGATGTGGACATCCTCAACCAATCACAATGCTCCCTTACTTAAATACTGTGGTAGTTATTTTAATTTTAAGCTAATGATCATAGAAAAATATTTCATTCCAAGTATAGAGGCTTTAACAACGTCGAAGAAAAGTTCGTGGCACCAAGAGATTATGAGATTATTCAAAGGGAAGCTATAAACACTTCAAGAAAGCATGAAGACCAAGATTATGTAATCTTAGATCCAAATCCAACTCTTTGTGTCACATCGGCACTAATCGATACTATATTAGAGGACTTAATCAAAATTGTAAGCTGATGTTTAAGTTCTATGAATATTTTAGGGCGCAAACATTTAAAAGAAACAATTGAAATGTTGTTTATTTGACATGCATGCCAACAACTTGGTGTACTTTTGGATCGGAAAAACATTTTTGAAAATTATTTGTGAAATACATATTCAATATTAATAAGAAAATTATTATATATATGTCGATTATAGATAGTCGTAATTTGAGTACATATATAAAAATATATACTGCATAAAAATATCAACAATGTACTATTTTGGTTCTATTAAAACCTTCAAATTCACTCTACAAGATAACATCGATTTTGCGATAGACAAATTCCGTCGCAAAAATGAAAAATTCCGTCGCAAAAACCCATTTGCGACGGAATTCTGTCGTAAACTGTCCCTCGCTACAATTTTTATCGCAAATTTCCAAGATTGCGACGGATTTTCCGTCGCAAATTATTTGCGACGGAATATTTGAATTTTGCGACGGAAAATTCCCTCACAAAGTTACCAAATTTGCGACGGAAAATACCCTCGCAAACGAAATATTTTGCGACGGAAAATTCCCTCGCAAATTCCCTCACAAACTTCAACAAAAATATTATAATGCACTTTTGCTACGGAATATTACGTCGTAAAAATGTTGACGGTTTTTTTAATTTTTAATGTTTTGATTGCTTATTTGTATTTGTGCCTGTGATCTTGTAACCTGTATGATCTGCCACGTTATGTATTGTAATCAAATAAGGACAATTTATATTTTCCGATAATTATATATTTCAAATGTAACATATGCATACAAAGTATTTCCGGCTTAAATAGTTTCATAGTTTTAAAGTTTAACAATGATAATAAAGGAACTAAGTTATGTTATATGGAACAAGGTATCTATCTAAACTTGCATCCCTTGCCCAGCGCCGCTGCCCTCGTCATCTGGTGAGTCCCGAGGCTGAATCTGGAAAGGTGAACGACTGTCGCTACCGAATCGACTCACCATCTGCTCCATAAACTCCTTCTGTGTCCTCTGCATTGCTTCAATCTCGGCTCGCATCTTCTCCTCAACCTCCTCCCGCACCTTCTCCACATGTTTCTCTAAATGATCTTTCATTTGAGAAAATACAGATGGCGTGTATTGCTTCGATGATCCACATCTCCTCGAAGTGTTGCAATACAGGTCCGCACCACTACCAAGACCCTTCACGTGACCTTTCTTGCTACGACCACCAGATGCCTCCCAATATAACTCATTGAGCGTTCTCTGACTCCCGTCACTGCTTGTTTCCTCAAGCTTCTTCTGGTAGGTCTCCTACAAAACACAATTAAAATACAATATACAGATTTGAATTTAAATCAACCCAACAAACATTGTAAACAATAAAAGCTAGAGTTATGTAACAAAATAGATGGCTTATTTTAAGGTCAAACTAGCCTTTACATGTGTTTTAAGTTCAAATGGGCTCGAAATGGCTCAAAATGGCTTCTATTGTGCCCATTTTTCATATAAGTCTACATTTCAACCTATAAATAAGCTAAAAATCCCTAAAAGGCATAATTACAAGTGTCATAACTTATGGCAATCTGCTTTGCTGTGTCGTTCGTAGGCACCTTTCCTTTTCCCGGGACATCCTTGAAATGCGTACGGAGGAGCAGATCAACTGAGGATGGGACCTTTCCTTCATTCTCCTTCGCCTGTAAATGATAATGAAAAACAAATAGTATAAAATTAAAGATAGAAGATAGATTATCAAATGTTATAACGGATGATTTTTTAATATAATAGAAAATGTAAATGAAAAATTGAAGAAATGACCATCTTCTTAGCATGCTGCACTGCTGAGGAAGACCCTTGATAGTGGGTAGGTTCAATGGGATTTTCCATTGAACCACCCCTTCTATTCTTCTTGTTTTGTGCCGATCTTTTCTTGAACGTTTCATCAACCTTTATCACATCTTGCGCCTTCTTGTACACGGTTTCACTCACCCACTTTGGTAATGTTCTACTAACATTGTGCGTGAGTTTGTAGAACATGTCACGCAATCGATTTCCAACCCTAGATTAGAATTCATGTCTAACTTCAGGTTCAAACTCAGCAGCCCAAGTGCATCTTTTCTGTAATAACATCAAACTTTAATAATTACTGCATCATATATAAGGATCTGCTAATGGTATCAAAATTCAGCAACAAAAGTTAATTCTATTTATCATATATCATCATTAAACCTTAAAAATTTGAGATCAATTAAATCATAATCCATTAAAAGTTACAATTAATTAGATCATACTTCGTTTCATGAATTATATAATAATATACCGTAAATAGGTTCCACCATTGTTCCTTGGTCACATCATCAACTTCGTTATAAGTTCTCCAAGGAGCATGGTAATGGGCTTGGAGTATATCCTTGATCTCCCTCTTCACGTTGGGGTCATCAAACCTGATCACAAGCCAAGCAAGTTATTCACCAAGTAAGTAAGCGAATTAACCTATTTAAATAGCTAACATTGATGAAAATTTGCATGAAGGAAAATTATACCACAAAGTCATACGGTCCAACACAAGCTTCCTGGACTCATCAAAGGAACCACCAGCGCTCTCAGCTGTCGAGCTACTGGGCTGCTGTTGTAATTGCATGTCTGATGGTGATGGAGGTTGCTCCTGTTCTTGCTGCTGTAACTGCTGCCGTTGTTGCTGCTGCGAGCCAGAAGCAGCTCTTTTACCTTTGTTCCTTCCTTCCATGAGTACCTGAAACATACAAGACCAATAGTAGATTCACATTAAATTTGGTGATTGAAATTGAATTAAGTACATAACACCGTAATAAACAAAGAAAATAATAAAGGTGGAGGGAGAAAAAGTTAGAATAATACATAAGCAAGATAAAATATGGGAATGTATAATCTAATAAAGTAAGCGATGCAACAATGTTTAAGACCAATGGATACAAGCGAGAAAATGCAAGACCAAATAATATATTTAACAATTTATTAAGCAACAATGTTTCTCCCTAACACTTGGAAACAAGACCATAACACGCTAATCACAACTATGATCACTACTAAATCCATCACTATTGTCATCCAGAAATGCAATGTTGTCCTCATCTTCTTCTCGTCTTAAATTCGCTAGAAATCAGTTTAGGTTTTCATCGTCCTCATCATCAGACATTATTTCATCGTCCTCGGATTCAAAGACAACAAGATATCGAGTTTATCTGAATTGAGCAACAATGAGCCTCGATATCGAGTCTAGCCGCGGGTGTATCACAACTTTGTTTTTTGACATCCATAATAGTGTGGATGAGTTGATCAAAAAAGTTCTTCTCAATGTGCATCACGTCTAAGTTATGGCGAAGGATAAGATACTTCCAATAGAGCAGGTCCCAAAAAATGCTCCTCTTTGACCAACCAGATTTAGCCTTTTTCACAGAATTAAGTGCTTCGGGCCCATCAGTCGCCTTAGGAAGGTCTTTCACACATTCCCAAAGTTCATCTCCTGACATGATATGGGGAGGATCACCTTTCTGAACTTTGTTCTTACAAAAAGTTGTCTTGTTGTTCCTGAACGGGTGATCCGGTGAAAGGAATTGCCTATGGCAATCAAACCAAGACACCTTGCCACTATTTTTCAACCAGAATGATTTGCTTTTCTCCATGCAATAGGGACAAGCTTTAAAACCAGCTGTAGACCAACCAGACATCATACCATAAGCGGGGAAGTCACCAATAGTCCATAAGATGGCAGCTCGAAGATTGAAATTTTGTTTACTTGAAATGTCGTAAGTAGTAACACCAACTTCCCACAACTGTTTCAACTCTTCTATTAGTGGNATTTCAACTCTTCTTTTAGTGGTTGCATGTAAACATCTAGGTTTCCTTTGGGGTTGTTGGGACCGGGAATAATCAATGAAAGGAACATGAATTCTCTTTTCATACACATCGACGGGGGCAAGTTATATGGGGTCAATATGACTGGCCAACAAGAATAGTTACCCCCAAACTTCCCATGAGGATCAAACCCATCCGTACACAACCCAAGCCTAACATTACGAGGTTCAAAAGCAAACTCCTGTGAGCAACAATCGAACCTTTTCCACGCTTCAGTGTCGCTAGGGTGTGCCATTGTACCTTGCAACCGAGGATTTTTTACATGCAATGACATTTCCTCCGCAATGTCCTTGGTGGCAAACATTCTTTGTAGCCTAGGAGTGATTGGAAGATGAATGAGAACATTATCAGGAACGTCATTCCCTTTCGAAGTCTTCTTGTAACGGTCGCTGCCACAAACAGTACACTTAGACAAGTTCGCATCATCTTTCCAAAACAACATACAACCTTTCGGGCATGCATCAATCTTCTTAGCAGGCATCTCCAACCCTTGAACAATNGCAGGCATCTCCAACCCTTGAACAATTTTCTTTTCCTCGTAGAATGTCTCCCCTATATAGGTGTTCTTAGGAGACGAATCACTAAACAAAGACACAATGGCATCTACACCCCGTTGGGGCATATTGAACTGGGATTTAATACTAGTTATTTTAGAGGCCATCTCTAATCTAGAAGTTGAACTCCCTTCAACCCAAGGTTGTTCAGAAGTCTTTATCATATCATAGAACTACTTGGCCTGGGGGTTAGGTTCCTCCTCTGATTGGGTACCCGATTGATCTTGGTTATGTCCAAAAGCATCCATAACCATTTCGCGATAGTCATTGGATTGCCGCTCGGAGGACTCAGGTAACCCTTCCCCATGACAATGCCACTCATAATAATCCGGCTTAAACCCCTTGGCATACAAATGATACTTTACTGTTTCCGGATCATAGATGCGTTTGTTCTTGCATTTAACACACGGACACCTGACTTCATTTGGGTCAGTTGTTTGCGGATGATCTTTACAATATTGAAGGAATTCCTCAACTCCTTCCTTAAAAGCAGGGTTCATAGAAGATCCGACCTTCCTACAATACATCCAACTACGTTCCCTTCTTTTCATAGTGACAACTTCTACACAAGTCACGCATATAATTATTTNTGCATATAATTATTTTAGTCAAAACGGCAAAATATAATTATTGAAAACTGCATAGGGTCGTATTATATTATTCTAAAATTACGAACTAGTTAATTAAATCCGAACTACTTTCTTTGTAATTTGTAAAATTAGATTTACGGTTCTCAACACCTAAAACCTTTTCTCAACATTACAGTATATATAAACACATTAAACTTGTACATTCACATAACTTGTTTGAATACTTATTAACTTATTTGATCATTCATCATTTAGTCTCATGTATTTACATGTGAGAAAAACTCTTCATTAAAAATTCCATAAAAACAAACCTAACAACAGTAGAATAACTAATTACAATATAAACAACATAACAAGAGTAATTACAATTCAGATAAACAACATAACTAAGCTAAACATCTCTATAACATAATTCAGAAATTTTCAATTTTCAATTAACAGCAGCACATTTCAACTGCAGATTAACAGCATATATTCAACAGAATTCAACGGTTTAAAATAAAATATATTACACCTTCTTCTAAAACTTGTTAACATATACTCGTATGTTTCTTGTTATCTTGAGTCGTTGGTAAACTTGGCATACTTGACTTAGGTAGCAGGGCTTTGATATGACTACAAGATAATGACACCTTACTTTCACTTACTCCATACTCTTCCTTACTCATCACTACATACAGTAGCTTCACTTATTTCAAACCTCCTTATTATCTTTCCTCTAAGCCAAAGAAAAAGTTCAACAATGGTGGTCAAAATGGCATCTTTTTCCATGTTTTCTTCCTCTTTCTTCTTACCGGTATTGTATACTCTTCTTACTAATTAAACTCTAATATCTTTTTTAATCACTTACAATTATTACTAATCACTTGAATATTAAACTAAATATTTTTGGTTTGTCTTTGTAGTTGTTACTCAAAACTCAAACTCTCCTGAAATATTAACTGTTTATTCAACCTCAAACCTTAATGTACCTTCAATGGCTGCTTCAGTGGACAACCATGACTTACCACATGTAGCAAACACTCAAACGATTAACAGCAATTCAGAAATTTTATATTTTATAACACAATTAAGAAATTTTCAATTTTCAATTAACAGCAGCACATTTCAATTTTCAACATGCAAGTTTTCAACCTTAACATTAACAGCAGAAATTAAAAAGAAAAAAATGAAAATGAAGAAGAAATATAAGAAATTTTCAGAAATTTTCAACCTTAGAATTCACTCAAACATTAACCAAAAAAAAACTGAAAATCCAGAAATAATTCACTCAAACATTCACTCAAATATTCAGAAATAATTCAGTAAATTAACCTTGAAAAAAACTGAAAATCAAATTCATTTCACATTCATCATAACCGAAACTGAAAATCCAATTGCACAAAACGAAAGAAACTGAAAATCAAAAAAACAAAATGAATTACCTTGAAGGTCAAAGAAAGATTTGAGGCAACAAAACGAAGAAAGATTTGGTATTTTCGATTTGGGGATTTGAGGATTTTGAATTAGGGGATTCGATTTGCGTTGGATTGCGTTGGGGATTCGATTAGTGACAACCGCTTTGAATAGTCACTTCGCTTTGATTTTGGAGGAAATTGAAGGAATTGAAGGAAACAACAATAATGGCGGAACTATAATGGAAATTGAAGGAATTGAAGGAACTATAATGGCGAAATTTGGAGGAGGAAAGATGCGAGGATGGAGGAGGACAATGGAGGAGGTTTAGGGTTTGCATAACTTAGCATAATTTATGGCGACAAAATAACTTAGCTTAATTTATGAATTTGTCGTTTTTTTTGCGAGGGAAATTTGCGAGGGAATTTCTGTCGCAACAAATTTGGTCATCTGCTTTGGCTTGTCACTTTTTTGCGACGGAAATAAAATCCGTCGCTATTTTTCCGTTTTCTTGTAGTGTCAATCTTCTCTCTCCTCTTTTTTTCGTTTTGCCAAATTATTTTTTATCAACTTTTTAATCTACCCTATCCATTTTTAAGTAACCTATATGCAATGTTCAACTTACCTAAAACTTTCTTTCTTAATATTTGTGAGAAATAGGGTAAATTATTTTTTTATTGTAAATATATAGCAAAATGGTACTCTAATTGTAGAACATTAAAAAATAAAGCTATTGGTGTAATAATTATTATTAATTATTTGGGTTTGGAATAATTAGGAAAACCAATTAACAAGAGTATAAAACTAAAACTTTGGAAGAAGTGACGATAGTGCTTTATAATTTGTTCAAATAATTCGATAAAGTTACCATTTAATTTATGTCAACAAAATTTGGGTAACGATCCACAATGGGTGAGTAACCAAAAGGTGACTTAAGTTGATGAGGAGCATTCGGGGGACTTAATTGCTGATAATCTCATCACTTAGTACTTGATATATATGATCTATTCTAGGGATTCCACCTTGTTTTCCTATTAAGAATCACAAGTTGTTTTCCATTTAGACTCTAGATATTTCCTTATGCATATTCATCATATAAAGAGGACACGTTTGTTTCTTAATAATTTTCACCTACTTAAAGAGCACCATAGAAATGAGAGTGAGGGATATAATTAACTCAGTTGGCGAGAGCTCACCTTCCAATTCCAAAAGGTTTTGGGAACAATTCTCATCCTCGTCTCGCTTTGTGGCTCTCTAGGACCAAAAAAAAAAAAAAAAGGAAAAAAAACATCTTTAATCAACTTTTTTAGAAAATTAAAGAGATATTGGTAATTCAATGATTAAGGTCATGTTTTCGTCAACTTATTTTTGTTTATCTGAACTTATTTTAGTTAAACTGAACTTATTTTTACTGAACTGAACTTATTTTTGCTGAAATCATTAACAATTTATTAATGATTGAAACTTATTTTTGCTCAACTGAACTTATTTTTGCTGATTTAAACTTATTTTTGCTGAACAGAACTTATTTTTACTGAACTTAATTTAATTTTGCTAAAAATAAGTAAAAATAAGTCGAGTAGAACAGGGCATAAGTCCTTCATTAATGAGCACTTAGGTTTTCACATCTCTAATCAACCTTTTAAGGAAACTAAGAGAGGTTGGTACTTTGTGTAAATAGGGTAGTTTGAGTTGTATTTGTCAATTCAAATAACAGTGTTTATGAGCTAGCTCAAGTACGACTTAAGTGAGCATGGATTGTGTACGCAATGCAATATACGGGTTATTTAACAAATCACGCACCACCAAAAAATAAAAAATAAATGGACGCACCGCCAATTATTAAGACCATTATTCATCTGAAAATTGTCAACGATGTGATCATTTTTAAGTACCTACACCATATCCAACCTTCGATCTAATCACGCTTGAATCACCTGTGGTTAGACTTACTATATAGTATGAAAGAGAGTGAGATATAGTTGAGTTGGTTAGACCTTCTCTCTGGGTTTCAAGTCCTGTGCTCGATTTATTTGTGAACAAATTTATTCTGAAAATCTCTCTTTAAAAGAAAAAACACATTAATACTTTATCATATGTAACTACTCCCTCAGTCTCTTTTTAGTTTCTACATGTACTTTTTCACATTTAAGATGCAATTTACAAAATTAATATCTGGTATTTGGTGTAATAAAAAATCATATGGAAAAAATATTATACACTCATACGAGTATGTTTTTCTTTACGCATTAAATACCAAAGTGAGTCAAAGTTATTATGCAAATAGTATCAAAAAATCCCTATATATAGCAACCAAAAAAACCGAAGGAATTTATATTACCTCTGTAATAATTTAGTTGCACCAATTTGACATTTCTCTTCTCTATTTTATGTCAAATCATTGCAACTAGCTAGTGTACATACTAATTGATGGTTTGAGGATAATTCAATTTGTACATTAAAACAGATTAGGCTCGATTAAACTTGGGTTTAACTCGCCGCATTCTAATAGTTTCGCGGAATGATTCCTAATTTATTAATCCTAGCTAATTATGGAAACTAGTGTGAAATATATATATTTTGTCGCAAATTGATTTTTTGTAGAAAATATTCTTATTTATTTATTGAAGCACTAATAAATAAATGGAAAAATTCATCATTCATGTGTAATAAAAAAAGAAAAAAAATCATTCTTGTTCCATTTGAGTTTATGGATATATAGCAAAACAAAAAAACAAATTATTATAAACAACTATCAATAATAGAGATTATTCCAATAATTACTGATCATGATTTGCTTCCAATTTTCTTTAAGAAATCACAAATTATTCTTCTTAATTAAATTATTCGCCCGAATAACTAGCAAATCTCATCTCATATAAAAATTCTTCATGAAATATAATACATATTAAGTTATTGAATGAAATACCATTTAAAATACCAAAGAAATTAGAATTCTCAATATTATCTTAAAGTTTTGACAATTAATTTATACATTGCTTGAATTTTCATTATTCTTTTTAAATTTCTATTTTCAAGTAATTAATTTTAATTGAATCCAAATATAAGCTAAGGGGTAATCCCAACATGCAGTTTTAAAGTACTTTCTAGAGTGGAAATTGGCTTATTTAATAACAATAATAATTCCAATCTTTATATTTATTTACATAATGCATTCTATTATTATTTGAACCACTTGTACGAAAGACTATTAAACTTTAACCATAGTACGTAACATAATTAAAACATGCCCTTATCCTTTGAAAAATATTGAAATCATTCATTCATTCAATGAAAAATATACATTATCCTTTGTTTACTCAAAATATAATTATAAAAATGTAACGCCATGCATTCATATGTATAATATGAATAATATATACAATGTCATAGACAATATTCCTATTTTAATAAAACAGCAGCATGGCAACACCAAACAATTCAGCAACGTTACATTATTATTCCATAAGACAGCAGCATGTCAGCATTAAACAATTCAGCAACATTATAATTCCATCATAAGCATGTATTACTCGAATTCTATAAATTCTATTACAAGCAACGTCAATTCAACAATTGAGATTAAAGTTTACAATTAAGAAAGATAACACAAAATCTGAATAGTGATTTACGTATGGATCAATCAGATATTGTGATTTTGAACGCCGAAAATGAAAACAAGGAAACACAAGTTGTTCGTCCACTTGTAAATTTTGACCGCGGCATTGGGAGAAACCTCTTTTCCGATCGGGATTCCTTTGATGAGGTACTCGTAGTATTCTTCGAAGATAGTCTCATTTCCCTTCTATTACGTTGTAAGGAGCTGTATCATACAAGTTTATGCATGATCACATAGTGGAAATTTTCTTTGGTAGCCGTCGAAAAAATGGCTACCGAAGTCAATCAAAGTCGAAATCCACATGGTCAATTATGGCACGATATGTATTAAATTAATATGTACAGTCATTTTTTAATTTCTTTTTTTAAAGTATATACTTATTAATTTTGTTTTTTAATTTTCTACTTATTATTAATAAAAATTGCTTTTCTAATTTCTCATAATTAAAATAACAATTTGAAAAACATATTATTAAAATAAAATCTGGAATAAAACCATTGACATTCAAGTTCTTTATCTGCCATCCACCTCATGGTTTTTAATTTAATTTAATTATTATTTTTTAAGGCTTTCCATGGCCTTCAACCTTAAGTTTAAAGGCAATAATAATAATCAAAATTTCCGGAATTTAAATTCAAATGTATCTAATTTAACTTTTTTTTTGTTGTTTTTTTTACGAGATATCTAATTTAACTTTGAGCATGAATACACGTACACTTTGTTTTAAAAGTATTTGTTATTCTCTTTACCCTCTTTTCGAGGAAATTAAACCGATAAAATTTCGATATTAAGCTTCACCAAATGGTGATTCGAATAACCTAACCTATTATATGGGTTCTCTTTGCCCTAACAATGTTTGGTTTATTTATCAATAATCCATGGATTATACTTACTATGCTATATCAACCATGCGTTGAATTTAGAGCGTCGTTTTTCATCTATTGATCGAATTAATTAAAGAAGATGGTAACATAGATTATACATCTTTTATTTTAACATAATTAATTATGTCTGTAATCATTTTGGACTTTACCACAATGAACTTTACATTTTATTTTTGTGATTTGGTCCAAATTTGTAATGTGTCATTATTGTAAGAAAATTGAAAACATTGTAGAAGAAACAATATAGAAATTTTATAAAATGTGGATTTAATATAAGCGGCAACAAAATAGGAATTTCCCTTCCATTTTTTATTCGCACCGAGCCAACGACAGTACCATAGTAGATTTGAAGTCCTTACGATGTACAGGTTGGTTATTAATTTTTTATACAATTTTTTATCTAAAAGTATCTAATAAATAATATTTTTATCCAATATATTTCTATTTAAAATATATAGCTAATCTTATTCATCCATTCTTTTGCAAGAATTAATTAGTCTTATCTTATTTAATAATTCATAATCAATGTTTAGCTATTTTTAACTTAAGCACCTTCATAAAGTACACTATAAAGATTTAGTGTTTAAATTTGGATAAATAGCAATCTTTTATCATAGGATCGATCACAAATTTACATAAATTGATACCAATCTAATTACGATCTTTACACATATAACATATTTATATTAAGGGGTTGTTTGGTTCAAGAAAATGGAATGGAATGGTATGGATATCCATACTAGGGGGAATGGATTTAATATCCTATTCCATCCTAAAACTGTTTGGTTCACTTTTGGAATGGATCGGATTCAATGTCCATTCATGTTGTTTGGTTCACTTTTGGAATGACTTTTGTAAGAATTTTTTCCTTCAATTACAATTCTAACATATCTCTTATTTAGATATCGGTAAAATTGTAACATACTAGTTCTTATTAAACTTGTTTGAACAAGTCACATGAAAATATTGGAAAATTTATTTAAATCTATTTTTAATAGCCAATTAAATCTAAAATTTTATTAGGCATTATACAATTGCAAAATTGCATAATATTTATCATATTCACTATTATGTCCAAAATCAAAATCATCCTTACATTCTTTCAAGCTCCTATTCCATACCCAAAACTCCAAAATTATGCTTACATTAATGTGAATAATACTTCCAAGTCCAAAACTATTCAACATATCCATACTAGAAATATAATATGTTCGAATAGAGGAAATAACAACTACATAGTAAGACAACTTATGAACAATAATCCAATACGTAGGTTTAAATAATGCAAGCATTTAACCAACCATACTAAGTTCCTTGGTTGTTCAAGTTAGGATGCATGAGGTTGACACTAAACTCTTTTCTCCACTCATCATCCGGACTTTGGTAAAATAGTGATAGATCACTAGAATTAGAAGCCAATTTTTTTGAAGCAAGTAAAGCCTCGTATCTTGTTAACCCCGGAATGCGAAGCAACTCATTTATTATAGCTTTCTTTTGATTTTCTTCTTCTTGTTCACGAGCCATGATAACCTGTTCATGTTGTTGTGTAGTTGCAAAAGCACTTGCTATAGTAGACATATGCATGTTCATTTCATTCATGTAACTTGTAAAGCTAGAAGACATATTGTTAAAAGTAGTAGTTAGATCGATAACCTCAGGCTTCTTCCTCTTCCTTCCTTGCCCCTTTGCTGTTTTCTCCTTTGCTTTTTTGGAAGAAGGTTCACTTGGAGATGATCGTTTTGTTTGATTTACCGACTCATTGTCCTCAACCTCATCATCATCATCACTTTCAACATTGTCCAGATCAACAGTTTCCTTTTCTTGGTTATCAATAGCTTCAACAAAAGTCTCTGATTGTACTCCAGTGGCTCGATCAATACCATAAATGACAGTCAATTGATCGTAAAATGGAAAAGACACATTCCATAATCCTTGAGCATTTTTTTGTTGCTGCAACAATAATATTTAAAGTAAATGAGATAGAAAAGTATCCAAATGAACTGCAAAACAAAGTTATATTCAAAGTAAATAAGATAGAACATACCCTACAAATATCCTCATATGATTGTCTCTCACAAACTACCATATTTTTCTCATTATCCCATGAGAAACCAGAGGTACGAAGCATGTCATCTATCACATGACACTTATCCTTGAACCAAAGGTACTGCTTTCAAGCCACAACCTGGAAATTTTTCATTCGATATTTCCTCTAACCTATTCTTGAACCCACTCTTGAAATTTCCATCAACTTTCCATGAGGGATCAACACTCAGCTCTAGTAATCCATCAATTAAACATTGTTCCTCAGATTTAGGCCATGCTCGCTTGTTTCTCCCCCTTCCACTTTGAGCCATTTGAGAAACATCCATCCTATGACTAAAAAACAAATTTTGTTCTACAAATCAAATATATGAAAATTAAAACATGAATACATGATTGTTCACAATATGAAAAGGAAGTCATATTAATAAAAGTTGATCAAATAGTTCTTGAAAAAAATTAAATTCAATACATTATAGCAAACACAATCATCATCTAAGCATTTAATTATTATGCCTAACTCTCCAATTGTTAAACATATTTTGTGCTAAGTTGTTCCGAAAAGTAGTCCAAGTGTTTGATGTTGCTATTTGAGTAATATAATCGACTTCACCATTATCATCCTCATCATCACTGTCCTCTTCTTCATCATCGAAATCAAAGTACACCGTATAATCCGTGGACATATGTTTTCGAATCAGGTTATGTAATAAAACACATGCTTGGACTATACAACCATGAGTTCGAATCGGAAAGAAGGAAGGGCTTCTAAGAATACCCCACCTTCCTTTTAATAGTCCAAAACACCTCTCAATAACATTTCGGGCTTTTGAATGTTTCATAATGAAGTATTCCTCCACACTAATAGGTTGTCGGTCCCCCCACTCTTTAAGGTGATATCGATGACCTCTATATGGTGCTAAAAACCCATCACAATTTGGGTATCCCGCATCTACCAAATAGTAGGAACCTTGACATAATAAAAAAAAAGTCATGACATTGGTTAATTGGTTGGTTAAGCGTAATTCTCATATCTTAGTGTAATTACCTTGAGGCACCTTTGAACCATTAGGTCTAATAATAGCATCTCGAAGGACACATCCATCATGAGCGAATCCTTCCCAACCAGTTTGCACATATATGAACTCCAAATTAGGGTTACATACACCCAATACATTCATAGCAATGGAACCCTTTCTTGTTCGATACCTTGCCCTCTCCTCACGTGAGACTTGAACACTAATATGAGTGCCATCTAAGGCCCCAAAACAATTCTACAAAAAAAAAACAAATTAAATGAAATAAGTTTTTGCTTAAACAATGTTATTGGTTTATTTTAAATATATAGTTAAGAAAATTATCAAATACCTTGAAACATTTCCATCTATCTTCTTCACATTCTTCTGTAATAGGTCTTGGTTTTTTAAGCGAGTATGCAACTTAAGAACAGCAAGAAGATATCGATGAAAATTTCTACTCACGCTTTCTCCACTTCGAAAAAAATGGCTCCCTATTGTCCTATTTTTATAATGATGTGCCAAAGTATACAAGAACATAGCAACTATTTCCTCCAAAGACATATTTCGAGTACCATTTAAACCTCCAAATTCCTTTACCATCTCACAAAGGATATAAAATGTTTTTCTATCAACACGAAGTTCACTTTTACAAACTATGTCGCTATGTTTGATTAGTGTATTCAAGTGATTTTGTCTAAGACGTTTCTTCTCTGTTTTGCTATAGTATGGTCGTTCAATTTTATGAGTAACTACACGCATCATACACATGAGCAGAAACATAATTGTTACTACATTATTAGCAACCATGAAGAGTAAAAACAATTTTATTTGCTTCTCTTTTCTTCTCCTTACTATGATCAATTGAGAAGGAGTCATTTCTGTGAATAAATGTTACACAACTCATATTAATATACATGTACACACCCATTCTTATCACAAACAATTGTACATTTCATAGTAATTTAAAGTGTAACTAAATTATAAAGTAAATATTATTGACAATTAGATCAAGAAACGAATTGCAAATCATTAGTATATCCTTAAATTGCCAACAATTACTCCATAACTCATACTTAAAAAGATTATACTCTCCAAAATTTATAAAAAAAATTGAACCAATAATTGAACAAGCAGATTAATTAACAATTATCACAATATTCAGGGGGATTAATTAACAAATTGAACAACCAATAATTATACTGAATTATCAGAAACACAAGTTCCTTTCCTCTGCTTAATTGTTAACAATTAACAATTAGCGGATTAATTCCTATGAGAATCATAATCATAAAACATATATCAATTTAGCGGAAACAAGTGTGGCACAAGCTCAAGTAAGTCAAACTTGGTCTCAAGGAGTTGAATTCCAAAGAATTTGCTAATAAATCACCAACCAACAACAAAAACCCAACAACAAACCAAAGTAAAGATCTACTACAACTTAGCACTGACATTCAAAAACTTACCTTTAAGAAAAATAAATGTAAAAAATTAAACAAATAAAAAAAACATACTTTCTTAAGTAAATAACAAAATAAATAACTGTAATTAATAGTTAAACCTAGTTCAGATCTATAATTTACCAAACAAATGCACTTACCCACGACCACAAAATCTAGCAAATCACGAAGGAAGAAGATGAAAAAAAGTTTGACTTACCTCGATGGAAACTGAAACGCCGACGGAGAAGATGAATAGTTTCCGGAAAATCACGAAGGAAGGGTGTGAGTTGCTATGACAACTTCAATTTCTAGTTTTCCTCTCCTCTCATGTCTAGGGTTTGTAACTTGAGTGGAATGGGAAATAGAAACTTGGGGTAAGAGGGGTGTATGGGGTTGAAGAGGGTTGGGGTGGAGTTAGATACCGAAGGGTATCACATTCTACCCTAAAAAAGTCCAACCAAACATTGGATTGGAATCAAATCAATTCCATTCCATCCCTTAAACCCCAACCAAACACCCCCTAAATGTTAATTTTTTTTCCAAGAAACTTTAAGATATACTCCATAAGTCCATATAGATAATATATATAATAGTATTATTCATACTCATACTCATATATCCAGATTGACATAGTTCAATTCTTTTTTTTTCAATCAATCATGAGCTTTTATAAGCTTTCTTTTTTTTTTTGTGTGTTTTTTGTTCATAATTTTTATGAGACTAATTTATTCGGCTCTTCTCATACTTTGTATGATAATTATCTTAATTGATTTATGAAAAAAATTGGTTGGGTAATTTTTTATTTTTTTACATTAATGTCGTATGGATATAGTCCATTCGTAAAAGTTAGTTCATCAATTTGTGAATACTGCACACATATACAATCACCTTACAATTAAAAATTAAAGTTACACAATGATGCAAAAAATAATGTTTATATTCAAAAACTTATAAAAAGACGCATCTCTTGGTGTTGTATTTTATATCAATAGCAGAAAACAACATCCAAATTTTTTATCCGATTCCTCGATCATATTCTTCTCAACTAATTAAACATTGGAAGTAACAAAGTTGAGAATAAGTACCTGAGCTGCCAATTATAAGCTAATTACAGAGTAATAAAGTTGCTCCAAAACTTCATAATTAACCTCCTTGCAGTGGCAGAGCCAGGATTTTCGAGATGGTGGGTCACCATCAATCATGAAAGTACCTTCAACAAAAACGAGTTTTGTTTTCAAGTCTAGTTTATAATTAATTTTAATCCAAATTTATAAATGATGAAAACATAATATACGCTTTAATCAATTATAAGTGGGATACATAAAAGAATGTATATTGCCTATATATTACTATACGACGACCTATTCAAACCAGTCTTTAGTAATTAGAATCAAATTTTTGGTAACCTTATAATCATGATGATCTTGAAGAAATAACTTTTATATATGGCATAATTAATAAGATATATACATTTATTGAAATCGAGTTTTTTTAGCATTAGAAAGTAAATAAGTGCATGGTAGCTTGAATTGGTTTTAAGGTAACTGAAACTCGAAAAAGTGTAACTTGAACTCAATAAAGTATAACTTGAGCTGATTTTATGGTGACTAGAACGCGTTCTTGACATCGAAGTCTTCGCACAACCATCTTCTCTCTCTTCTTTCTCAATTTAAGAAGGTGATCGTGTAGAATTCAGCATCAAATTCCGCAACTCAAACACTCAGTTCGAAGCAATCGACGTCACTCCAATCAAACTTCAATGTTTTAATTGCGGAAAATACGGTCACTCAACCGTCGAGTGTCACCAAAAAAGTTCAAAATCAAAGTCAAAATCAAGGGTTAGGTAAAAATTTCACCTTAAAATTTGCTATATAGTATTTACTTCACCAGGTGTATATGAAATTTTATGTAAATAAATAAGGTAAATTAAGAAAGAAAAGTATTCCGATCCACTACTATAAAAATACAAAGTATTAAAAGTTGTAAATTTGTAATCCATTAAAACATTGTACTTCACTGTTAGAATATGAAAAATATAAATAATTGAGAAAGAAGTAAAATTAAGGCAAATTACCACTAGCTATTACTCTACTAGTAAGGTGGGAAAAAGAATCTAACAACATTTACTATATAATGCGAGCTGTCCCCCACTAGGCACTAGCTCACTAATTACTCACTATCTTTAATTTCGCTCTTCTTCTTCCTCCTCTGTTTCTCCCTTGCAAACCCAATAAAAAAATGGTTGAATTGCTGCAAATTTTTTCTCATATTTTATTTTTATCTTATTTTTTCTTACAATCATGGTGGGTCACGTGACCCAACATGACTAAGTGTAGCTCCGCCACTACCTCCTTGAGTCCTTGACATCCTGCCAAACATTATGGAAGGAAAAAAAAAGTATTAGCATACATGGTATGAATACATGAAGATGACCGATATAGTGTATAAACTATTCAGTATTCATGAGCTGAGTCTCAACCATCAGCTTAAACTTAAGCTGATCTTCAATGACAATTATTAGTAATTGAGAAGAATATCAATTTGATCTTCAATCTATGTACAAAAAAACATATAGTGAAGCTAATTTAATTATTTATTTGAGGGGAAAAATGAAGCTCATTTTTATAATTCACTAATCTATCATACATGATACATCAACACTTATATGATACGATACAATATGTATTTATGAAAAACCTAGATAATCTCCGAGCAAATGCTCTCAATTTCAATTATTCATCATGAATGATTATCATTATAAAAGAATGGTCAAGTCATAAATGCTACTAGTTATACTATCCTACGAAGGAAAATACCTGAATTGTAGGAAATTTTCCAAGGTGTTACACCAGTGGCCTGTTGAGGTGACCAGAGAAGGGAGTGGACGGACGAAGGGGGATGAAAGAGGTAAGGGTTGAGGGTTTTTTTTTATTATTTTCTTGAAACCGAAGAAGTTAGAATAAGTGATTAAAGAGTTAATTTCATCACCAAAGGAAGTATTTATTAGGGGTGTGCAAAACCGAATATCAAAACTTTTCCAATTCGGAGATCCGGATATTCGGTATAAAAAAATTGGTTTCGTTTTCATTTCGGAAAAACTGAAATTCCGGAAATTTTCGGATATCCAATTTCGAATTGTGTACCAAAAATTTCATCAAAACTTACATTTATACCCTTTAAAAACCGAAAATTCGAAAAAATCCGGAAAATCAAAATTTTGGATTTTGTTTTCCTTAAAAATTCGGAATCCAAATTTTTAAAAATCCATTCCGTACCTAGTACGGTTTTCGATTTAAAAATCCGGATATCTAGTCCGGTTTTCCGAATTTTAAAAAACATATCATATATCCGGATTTTCTGACCGGAAAACCGGATTGGAAATTCAGAAACGGAATATTTTTTCACACCCCTAGTATTTATAGGCCCAAGAATCAGCATTTTGGAAATTACCAAAATAAGCTTAATGATGGAAATGACGCTCCTGCCCTTGTTTTAAGCAGTTAAGTAAACCCTTGTCAAACCCGATTTAGAAACTTTAAAAGCTCTTCAATAAATATTGAGATACTCTAAAATAAATTATAAAAAAATTAAATCCTTGAAATATACATTTAAAATCCTTAATAATTAAATTTAATTTACAAAACCTTCATTATTTCTCCTTTAAAAATACTATAAATATACATTATAAATTTTAATTTAATTTATAAAATATATAAAAATACGGGGTATTACAAGTTCAGTTCCATTCAGTTCAGTTTAGCTAAGTTCAACTCCAGTTAGTTCCGTTCAGGTGAGTTGTTTTCAATAAATATAAACATGCCCTAAGTAGGTAAATTATGGAATAATGTATCTAAAATTAGACTTTTTTTAGTATAAATATACATTAACCTTTCCCCATGTAATCGCATCATAGTAAAAATTTCATACTTTTTAGCTCATCTACAACCTCCATTTCTTATTATTTGCAACACTTAAATTTTTTATATCTCATAAATAGGTAATATACCTATTACCTCCATTTCTTATTACCTCCATTTCTTATTACCTCATAAAAATATGCATGGTTGGATAAAAATTATTATAGATTATTTTTTTTTTTCGATTTTTTAAATAAATAATTATAATACCACGTTAGTAAATTATACAAATCATATTCAAAATGATAAATTACGGAATACAAGAACTGTTTTATCAAATAAAATGAATTAGCTAATAAGATAAATAAGAACACATAAAAATTTATTGTTATATGTTGAGATTTTAAGAGATTGAAAAGATATTTGCTTGAAATCTAGTTCTATGAAGTTTTCCAATAAAAAAGGAAAAATTCATAATCTCAACTTTCATCCATAGCTTATTTAAAGACCCATCTTTTGTTTGTTCAAATTTAGACCCATCTTTTGACCGTATTTTCCAAATTTGGACCAAGTAACTTGTTACCAGTTGGATTGGGATTTTTTTTAGGGAACTTTAATTTTGTTTTACTCTATATGTTGATTTTTTTTCCTTTCTCTTACTGCAACTTTCTTCTTCTCTAATAATCTAAAGTGCCCCTTTTTTCTTTTCCCATTAATGACTATTGAAGCTCCTTCTAAGCCTTGATTTTTGGTGTGATTATCAAATTTGTTAAGTTTTCATATATCAATTAATAAAAGTCATGTAGACTCCCTGTAACCTCAACTGATTTTTAATTGAATTGTTGTCCTTCCTAAACCATCTGAATTTTTCCAAGCTAAGGTTCGCCCTTTTCTCAAATTTATCCCTTTCCAGATCAATTAAATTCCTTATTTTTTTTATTCCCTTAACCATTATCGTACCAACATAAATAGAAGCACCATTAATAACATTACTCGTATATTATTATATGTAAGCTTAATAAGTGAATGATGATAAAGTTAAACCATTAGTCGATATATAATTATATATATGTATTACCAACCCAAGAAGGGTTAAATTGGAATCAACAAATGAATATAAAAAGGAGGCGTAATGCATTGCCATTGGCAATAACTCCCCCCCCCCCCTTATGACGAACGATGTGGTAACACTACCACTGGTGGCATATTCTGCTTTGGTATCCACTATTAATAAGGCTGCAGGATTATGATTGGTCCAGGGTTCCAATCCCGATGATTAATTAAAGAGAAAGATGTCTTAAAAATGAAAATTTAAAAAGGATAATTCAAATCTTTGTCTAGTGATTATTATGGTAAAAATGGAACAAGTAGAATTGGTGGTCCTATAAGCTTAAAATGTTAGGGATTTTGACGCGTGTGGCATGTCTTTAGTGTTTCCCATGTGAAAAGTGAAAACCTTTTCAACGCCCCTCCTTGACAATCTCTCCTTCATTTGTCCGTCAACAATCAACATGCACTCAAAACCTATGAGACTCAAGGTCGCAACTAGGCAAGGCTACTTGTATCATAATCATTTTGGGGATGGGGGCGGCATGAGGTCGCCTGGAAAAAGTCCCTTGAACGTTTTGATGGAGGTGGGGATGTCATGGTGGATCGAGTTTGTGTTTCTCAATAAGCGGGGACGTTCCTGTGACTAATGAAGACTATAATTATGTTTTCAAACCACCACCATTCCTCCTATCCTCTAACTACCACGCCACATCTTCTTTCATCATTGTAAGTAACTAAGTACCATCCACCCATATGAAAAAGGCAAGAACAACCTAAACTCTAAAAAAGAAAAGGGAAAAAAAACACTTATCCAAAACCAATAAAAATCCAAAACCAAAACAGATCTAATTAAGGCAAAAATGAGCAATTTTGGGGTGGGAATAAGATAGCAGCAATGTAATAATAGAGGGTTGTGGTGGGATTGAAAACAACAGTAAAAGGTTAGAGTTGGAATGTCAGGGAGGCAGTCTAATGTCAAATTTTAATATATATTTATATTTTTAGTTGGCTTAGTTAAGTTGTATGGTGTATATTGTATACTATTTTATTGTTTTAATTGTCATATACATCTACGAGCCAATTATCCACTAACTATTATATATACTTTTTAATTACTCTCTTTACATTGTAGTACTCCATATACAATAGTCCGTAGTACACCATAATTAATTTGGCTTTTGTATGTATTAATACTGATATTTAAGTATAAAACTATTTTTTTTTTATATATTATTACATTTTGACATACTTGATCATGTTATCCCCGTTTTTAAATTTAAAATTTGTTGTTTTTTTGTCCTCGTCTCTATCCTCGTATCTGACTCTGTGCAACCTAACCTCGGGTATTTTAAAGCTTCGATTTTTAATGCTATTGGTATGTGTTTTTATAGTGATGAAGTTGTAAGATAGTAAGGGCCTGTTTACATCAGCTGAAAACAGCTGAACTGAACTGAAAGTTTTTTTATAAAGGATTAATGAGTAGCAAAATAAAAGAAGAGTTGAACTAAACTGAATGGAACCAAACTAAACTGAATTGATTTTAAGCTGAAGTAAACATGCCCTAAGTAAAGATGGATTAAATTTTTTTTAACTTATAATTTTGTTGTTTATGAGTTATGAGTATATGATGAAATGGTATGATGAATTAGGGTTATGGTAGCACTTCAAATTAAAGGAGGGAGAAAAGGTTGAGAAGAGAGGAGGAATTCCAGAGGAGAAAGATGAAAGAGAAAGAGAAGAAGAGTCAACTTACTGGTCAATTAATACTCTTTATGGTTTGTTTGGATAGACCCATTTCATTTCAAATGATGTAATTAGGCCAATTCACATGTTTGGCAAACCTTAGAATTTGGAACTGGAATTTTTATCCAATTGCTCGCCAAACATCTTGAAAGTCAATTTTGTGTAATTTCAAATCAATCACTCCTTTCTCTCTCCTCATACACGTTCATCTCTTTCTCTCTTCATTCTCTCTCTTCTCGTTAACTATCTTTCTAAGCTAAAGTTACTTGACGAATTATCTCATCTAAAGGTTAGTCTTAATTCGTATAATTTTTTGATTTTTTTTGTTTAATTGCTCCATTTTTCTACGAGTTTGTTCGATTTTTGGTTGTACTATACTAGGATTTTTTGTTGAATTTATGCTCGAATTTGCATGATTTATTGCTAGCATTATTGATTGATTTTGTGCTCAAATGTATTAGGTTTAAATGGTTAATTTAAGGGTTTAGGTTTAGGGTTAGGGTTGTGAAATCGTGTTTGAATTTGCTTGAACTTTACTAGGATTTCTAGTGCTAAATTGTGCTCGAATTTTGCTTACTTTTTACTATTTGGGGTGGTTATAGACTTATAGGTTTTATTATGATAGTAGTTAGTGTTTGATATAGTGCTTTGAGGGTGTTTTTGAGAGCTTTACGAGGGGTATCGTAGAGTAGGGAAGTGTATTATTGTGTCAAAAGTGGCGTTGTCGATAATGAGCACGTTGGGGTTGGATATTTGATTAATGTTGTGGATGAGTGTTATGTGTTATTAGCATTGAATGTTGTTGCTGGGTTGAAGTGTATGGTTGTTGAGATAAATGAGCTGGTAGGGCCTTCGCCTTTTGTGATGGAGGCTAAGAGTCATACCATTTCCAATGTGCTCCGAAATCAATGTTATTACGTTGACATATTATATTGTAATAACTTTAATTAGAATCTTAAATTTTTATGAACTACTCTTGAAACCCGTGCGATGCACGGGCCAGTACAAATTTTTGTTCAATAGACTAACTAGCTTTGATCCTGGACGTTGCCCCGGATCATTTGATACAAATAATAGTTTAAAGCTAATTACTAAATAAATCTTATAAGTTTTAACTAAGTAGTTTCTAAAAAAAATCTTAAAATCGAACTTAAAATTTCATAATATGAAATATTAAGTACGGATATATAGAGAGTGTATACAAAACCCTTTTACATTAGCAATAAAAATGTTTTAGCAAATTATATATTGATGATTAATTATTTTCAAATATAATCATTTGTTAATGTTTTTTTTTCTCAAGCAATGATTTATTCATTATTAGGGATGTATGTGAGTTGAATTTGTTTGAGAATAATTATATTTTGAACGGTTAGTATTTTTGAACATGAATACACAATTGCTAAAGAAATTTAAAGAATTAGAGTGAAAAACAATTATGATATTGGGGGAAAAAGCTGAATATGAAATGATCACACACAATGTGTTAAAAGATAATCACACAAGCAATTATTTATTGTTATTTATTATACATTTATGTAATTTAACATACATATTGAAAAAATATTATTAAGAGTTATTTGACCATTCGCTGATATTATAATCTGTTGTAAGAAAAAATAATAATAGTAATGCATAGCGTAGTCGGTAAAGTCTATGTGTTTTAAAGTGAGAGGTCACAAGTTCAATTCTTAACAAACACGTTTTTTAGCTAACATTCACGGTACACTGAAGTTGTATTAAAGAGGCGCCACATGACGGATTGCTATGATTCGCCTTACGTTTTAATATATATAGTTGATCGTATTTATCCGTATAATAAATAATACTAAATTTTAAAATTAAAATTAATACTAGTAAATAACACATATATCATATTCCCCCAATCGTATATTTTTAATAAGATTTTCTTGTCCTTTTATAGATTTTACCTAATAACTTTGATTCATTCTTGGTTAATATTGAGCAAATAGGTTGGAAAAACATACCCATATGAGATCTTATATGATTCATCTCTGCGTGAAATTTTTAATAATACAACTTTTATAATATTTACTTATACATAATTAGAGATACTAATGTTTTATGTAATAACTCAAAAATTATGAGTATAAAACGTATCTCCTTTAACCAAATCAATATTCTTCAAATGGATAATTATTATTAGTAATAGATGATTATATCTTTTTTGTTTAAATATTATCCTATGTGGCGCTCAAAAAACTCTCCAACAAAAAAAAACCCACTTTATATATTACGTATATACTAGTCTTGAAACCCGTGCAATGCACCGGCTAATACAATTTTTTTGTTCAATAGATTTGTTTACCTATAAATGAATGAATAATACTATATTTTTTGTTTAATTAAATAAATAGCACATAAACAATCATATGTTTCTAATAAGGTTTTCTTGGCCTTTTTTTTATTATTTTTTTTTTTTAGTTTTTGGCTAAGAACTTTTATTTCCTCTTGGTTAATATGGAGCAAATGGGTTGGAAAAACATACCCATATGAGATCATATATGATTCATCTTGACGTGAAATTTTAATGATACAACTTTCATATATTATACTTATACATAATTAGAGATATTAACGTTTTATGTAATATCTCAAAAATTATGAGTATAGAAATTATCTTCTTTTATCTAATCAATACTTTTCAAATGGATAATTACTAATAGTAGATAATTATAATAATTTTATTTAAGTATTATCGTACGTGGCGCTTTAAAAACTCTCCAAAAAAGCCTACTTTATATATATATATATAAATTAGACTGTATACTAGAGCTCTATATACTACGTAATAGTATTATATTAGATTTTTCACAAAAAAAAAAAAAACAAAAAAAAGTAACAAAAAATTCCGAAAACATACGACACTTCCCCAATTCCTCTCTCTCTTTCATTCTGTAACAAAACAAACAAAGCCAAAAACCCTTAAACACTTCCTCTCTCTCTTTCATTCCAATGGGGCGCCTAGCGCGATTCTCAAAAGGTAGGTTTAATTTTAGTTTTTGTTTAATTGTTTAATTGTAGAGCGTGTTTGGTATGAGAAAAAAATGTCAAGGAAACAGAATCAAATAAAGATTGTTGTTACAAACTATTCCCTCTATTTTTATTTACTTGCTACAAATTGGGATAGCCAATGGGCTGTGTTGAACCAACCCAACCCTAACCCAGCCCGTCAATTGACCTACATGGGTTAGGCCCGCTTGACCCACGACCCAACCCAGACCAGCCCGCCAACTAAAGGTGTGGGTCATGGGTCGTGTTTTTCTAACCCAACCCATGACCCAGCGCGTTCGTTTAACCCAGCTCAATTCGCCCTAATTCGCCAACCCAACCCACCCTAATTCGCCACATAAGCCAGCCCAATCCAATCCAACCCAACCCATACCCCTCCCCCACCCCCACC
>PYUH01000036.1:8007728-8019744 GCA_016808085.1 Suaeda aralocaspica
CCCCCCCCCCCCACCCCCTCTTTTTTTTTTTTTATAGTTTTATCATTATTTTTTAATGTAAGTTATGTAAAATATGTACCAATAATATTTATGTAATTTTTCTACCTTTATACAATATTGTGTTGTAACTTTCAAAGTTATGAATTTATTTCAAATTTTATTTATTTGATCAATTAATTTTGTATTTTAAGAATTGAGATGTACAAATTTAACATTAAAGTTAATAAAATAATATTTTCATAGATTAAGCTCATTATTATATCAATACTTAAGATAAAAAAAAATTATTTCAATACTTGGTTATTTTTAATGTTATGTCATTATTTAATTTCATATATTAAATAATTTCATTACTTACAGATTTGCAATTTAACAAAGTTACGCTAATCCAATAACTCATGAAACTTAGCTAAATCCAGTTCAACGAATTGACCCATAACCTAACCCACCAACCCAGCCCATTAATCCATGCCCTAACCCACCTAACCCAACCCACCAACCCATGACATAATCCAACCCAACCCAATCCACGAACCCATCAACCTAGCCCAGCCCAACCCGCTCCCCAACCCACCTTAACCCACATGGTTTGTGCGTGGGTTGAGAAAAACTCAACCCAACCCAGCCCAATTCACCAAACTAGTGGGTTGAACACGGGCCATAATTTCCCAACTCAGCCCGCCTCTCAACCCAGCCCAACCCAACCCAACCCAATTTGCCTGTGGCCACCCCTAGCTACAAATACCAAAAAGGGAAATCTCTAATTACTTACATTTTCTCTTTTAGACTATGGTCCTCATACAAACATTTACAATATTGTCCTCTTCTTATTAATTTTATTCCTACTTTACCCTTATTTTTGTCATCTTCTTTCATACCCACCTTCAATCATTGCATAAAATTGTAATCAATTATTGTCTTATATAAATATGCAATCCGATAACGCATAAAATTGTAATCAATTATTATCTTACATAAATATGCAATCCGTTGACTACTATAGCAAGTAAATAAAGACCGAGAGTATTAGCTTTCGGAAACGAATTAAAATTTCAAGGGAAAGAGATACCTTGTTACCCCGGAAACAAACTCCGTTTCAGACAGGAATTCTGTTCTTATTCCTCTTCGATATCACCATAAACCCTACAATTTGAACCTCCAACAGCAGACTTCATTCAAATTTTCGATTCTCCTCCTTAGATTTTCTTCAACTGCGCTTCTCTTCAACTTCGAACATCACAGGTTAGTTGAAGAAACCCTAGATTTCGAATTTTTCGTTGAATGCTTATGTTTTCGTAAATTGTTTGCTACATGTTCGATTTACTTTTGTTGTTATTTTCGATCTATTTTTATGCTATTTTCGATCTATTTTTGTGATATTTCATGTTAAGTCACTCATGTTGTTGATTTCGAATCAGTTTATGGTTTAATTTTTGGATTGATTTTTTGTTTTTGCAATAATATTGTGTGTAAGTTTTGATTGAGGAATGGCAGAACTGTAATTTAAGCGACAAATTGATTATTTTGAAATGATCAATTTTGGAAATAGTGTTGTTTACTTCATTTTGACCATAAAATTTGGTTTTGAGTAGTTGTCGATTGTATTTTGATTAGTTTTAATTCGATTCGGTTATGACATAATTTTACCCGAAAGTAAATTAAGGCAAGGCTAATTAATCGCGTACCCCATAATGTTCCAATACCAATGTAGCTTCTTTTCTTAGCCGAAACTATACATGTATGTTTACTAGTTAGTCGAGTAAAATTCATAGTGTACCTTAAGTTTAATTTTTGTTATTGCATTGTTGGTTAAATGGCATATGATTTTATATGAAAGAATAATTATCTATACCAAACAAAAGGAAACGGAATGGTTGTAATAGATCACGATACATTAGTGATACCAAACAACTAGTAAAGATAACACTACCTATTACTCTTTCCTTCCTATTTTATTTCCTTTCCATTACCTTAATGCTTCTCATACCAAACACCCGCTTAGATTTTTTTGTTTTGTTGTTTAATTGTTTTCAGTTTAAACTTGTTTATTTCAAATTAGTTGTTCAATTAGATTAGCTGTTTACTTGTTCAATTAATTAGATTAGTTGTTTATTTTAGATTCGTTGTTGTTTTTCTATTAGATTAGCTCAATTACTTGTTCTTGTTGTTGTGTATTAATGAAATATATTACTATTTCCATTTCACATTATTTGCAATGATTCGGCATAATGTAGATACAAAAAATGTCTAATTGTTGCAAATAATGTAAAACAGAGGTAGTAGTTACCAATCAATATTTACTATGGTTATCAATATAAACCGCTCATCTATGAAGATCGGTACTTCACACTTATAATCATCTCCAAAGCATTGACAACACGCGTGTTGTTAGAATAAGATTGTTATACAACAATGATAAGATTGGAGAAGAAAAACTAAGTGTTTGAGGAAGAACAATTGTTTATGTGTTTGTATAAAAAAACTAAATTAGGAAGGAGGAATGGTATGCAATTCAAGGTATATATATATACACTCAATCAGTAAAATCACGCGAACATAATAAATAAGGCTAGCGACATATGTTTTAATGGGGAACTGTAATTTATGGCCATTAGTGATAATTATTTTTCTTGGTGATCATCGATTATTATAAGCCAACTGGCCAAGACTTTAGGTTTCCATTCATAATTTTCCCTTACTAAATTCTCGTACTTAATTTGTTAATTCCATCACTGAATATTTCTTTCAGTTAGCAGTTTGAACTTTGATATTGAATTGTGATTTTCTTATAATTGATTCATTCTGTCTTATAGACATGCATTCCACACTTTAGCATCAAGAAGGAAGTATCAATTGGAGCCCCAATTTCTGCATCGTTAGTATGTGGACCAATGTTTTCAGAATTGTATGTGGCCCTGTTGCCTATTTATCTCTCGTCGGACTAGTAGTTTTTGCACATTGATGGTTTTCTTTACTTATTTGCTTTATTTTTAATTATCTTGCTTTTCTGTAGGGAGGCCTTCATCAAATATCATGGTTCCAATTTCTCCCAAATGAATTGGATGTAACCTCTTTACCCGATAAAAGGTTTGCATTCTGTTGCTTATTTTATTTCTTTCCCATTTCAAGATTTTTCAAATGAATTTATTGGTATTCTAGGCACACCTTTTAATGTTAGTAACATTATCACGTAATGTTGCTTATTTAATTAGATTTTCTTTTTCTTAAATCCTTTTCTTTTATACTTGGCACCTTTTGCAAAGGAGAGCCATTTTGAAATTTTTTGAAGCTATTTATCCTCAGCAAAAATGATGTTGGCAGTGCTGCGACTGAACAGAAAGATGCTGCTAGCTCTCAAGTGCTCTCTGCACATCTTCAACTACAGAAGGATGGATTTCTTAGCACTTGGACTAACTCGTTTGTCGGCCCTTGGGATCCTTCTCAGGGAATGCACAACCCTGGTAAGAACTAGCTGCATGTGATCACCTTCGTTAGTTTTGGTATACCTCTGGCTAACCTTATTTCCATCTTCTCTAATGCACCAGATGAGAAAATTAAGCTTTGGCTCTTTCTTCCTGGGTGTCATTCTTCTGTTACAGAAGCTGCTCAAGCTGTAGTATGTAGATTAAGAGGTACCTGGATAGCACTGATGTTCTTTTATCCTCTTTATTTCTCTACTTCTTCTAATGGTCAATTAATAGCCTCAATGTTGTTAGTGTTTGTCTTGGTTACCAAGGAGTATTTAAGTGGTGTGATTTCTCTTTTGAGTTGTGATGTGTTTATTGCTTCATGCATCTTTTTTATAATGTTTTTCTGAAGAGTGATTCTTTTGGACTTTGGTTGTTTACTAATTTTTTCTAATGCCATCTCTTTTCGTAACTTGCGTTGAAGTTGTCGCTTCTGGATTTTGGATTTCTCCGGGTGATTCAGAAGAGATCGCAACTGCTTTGTCACATGCTCTGAAAAATCGATTAGAAAGGTTTGCTTTGCTCATCTTTCTCTGACCTTTTTTCGGCATAATAACCAAGACATGCTTTTGCCCTCATACATAATCTGCTTATTCTTAGTTCACTTTTGTTCCAGAGCACTTATAGGGCTCTCATATGTGAGATACGGTGATGTATTTTCAAGATACCGACCCTATTCACAGAGTGAAGAACTATTCAGGTTTGTTGTCAATTTTTGGGTGGTAATTCACTAATTTATGTCTTTTTATGACAATGAGGAGAAGTAAATATTAGGTTCCAATGATCCATGATTTGAGGAAACAAGCTCTGCAGTTCTGCTATTTCTATTCACATTTTCTGTATTTTTCGTCTTCAAATTTTTTGGTTTGTGGTTGAAGCATAGCTTCCGTTAACTTGTATATGTTGATTGAATAGGATGTTGAAAAAATTTAATCTGTGTGATTCTATGGTGGCATACTGCCATGCATTGATCATGAACAAAAAAATTGGATATGAGAAAGCTGTTTAATCTTTCTCTTTGACTGAGTGGCTGTATATCCTTTTACGACATGGTGGTGACGTGATAGAACTTAGCTAAACTAGTGTGATTGTGCAAAGTGCCAACCCAAAAGACTTAGTTACTAAAATAGGAATGATTTGTCGTAGAAATTGCTACGGTCTCCGTCTTATTTTACGTCTCTCCCAACCTCCTTGGTACGGTCTCCGTCTTATATGTATAAAACTTAGACGGTTTTCCCTCATTTTATCCTCAATGGAAGCAACCTCCGGCTTCTTCTCAATGACTTCATACCTTATTTTATCCTTACTTGTATGCCCTCACATCTAACGTAGCATACACATGTTTGCTGCACTCATCTTATGGAAGTGGTAATACTTCAAAGCCCAACATTCGGTCCCATAAAGCAATGCCAACTTAACGGCTATGTGATAAATTATTCCATTCAATTTTGTTGGGCATACCACGATTACACAGAAATTCGGAAGCTCCCTTCCACTTCAACCAACCTGATTTATTCTATGGGCCACATCACCATCCAATTCCTCATCCTTCTAGATAATGGATCCTAAATACCGAAAGAAATTGTAATAGTGAACACTCCTTCCATTTAAACTAATCGATCTTGTCAACCTGTTCCTTCTCTCACTAAATACACATTCCATATATTCTATCTTATATCTACTCAAGTTAAATCCTCGTGATTCCAATGTTGTTCACCACAATTGCAATTTACTTTCTACTCCTTTCGTCTCATTAACCAACACAATATCATCCACCAGCATCATGCACCTAGGGATGTCATGTTGAATTGAACTTATCTACTTTTTTAAAGCAAACATATGAAAACACATCTTTTCCTTACCCTTCCCTTCATTTCCTCCCAAATCACTCCTACTAAACTAGCTATTAGGTATATAAAAGATATGAAGTCACTCTATAATTAGGATCAAATGATTTTGCTCTAATGATGAATGCCTATGTCTGTGAAAGGTTGCTACAAGATTTGGAAAGTGGTGAAGAAGTTACAGACTATCTAGTTTAAGTAATTGCTTTTGGTTTAACATTTGTAAGATTCTTTTTTGAGACATGCCTTTTATTGGGTTTGTGTGGTCCTTGGAGAAAGGAATAATATTTTAAGGTGCTCTCAAAGTTTCGTGGGTTTTGACGGATTGAGGAGCGTGTTGGGTTGGTGGGGGGGTTTGGGTCAATAGGTTGGGCTGTGTTCCATGGGTTGATGCCTTTTTTACCCTTGATTGAACAAATGCTTAAGACTTTGATGAGTTAATAGTTAATGCAATATTGTAAATACTACTACAACAAAGCCTTAGTTCCAAAATAATTTAGGTTTGGCTAGACATGAATCAATACGAGGAATCATGGCAATCAACTACAAATCTCTTTCAATCCTTCCCTTTTTAGTGCCAAATTTTCTTCTATCCCTAAAAACCTCATATCTCCATTCACAATCCTCATCTAAGTTTGCTTAGGTCTTCCTGTACCGTTCATTTGTCCATCATGTTGCCACTCTTCTAACCTTCTTATCATAGTGTTATGTCTTTTATAATTTCAATATTAATGCAATATTGCAAATAATGAAAACAAATTACCTCATTAAATAATGAAAACAAATTACCTCATTAAATAATGGTGTAATATTGTAAGTAATGGCATCGTAATATTTTTAATAATGAAACTTAAAAAATGCTTTATGGACTTTTATTCAATTTTTGTAGTTCACTCATTATTAAAATAATTAGATAATATTGTATTAATGCCAAATTTATGGCGGTTTAGCGAAATGGGTGAGTTGTTTTTGTGGTTTAGTGTGGGTTGGGTTTGCAATTCGGGCTTAGTGGAATGAGGTCATGGTTTGGGTTTGAAATTCTTGGTGGGTTGTTTTAGGTCATGGGTTAAGCAAGCCTACCCGTGGTGGGCCTATTTGGTGGAGTGGGTCAAGTTTGGGTAGTTGACCCACAATAAATATATTTGTATAATGATTGTTGTTTGATGAAAAGGGCACACAATTAAACTTGTCGCATGATTTTAGAAAGCAATCTTGTAAATTGAAAAACATTGTCTTAGTAACCTATACTTTTAAGGGTTTCTTGTGGTTATGAGGCACTAATGCTTTGTTATTTGCATGTGATGAGATTGACAATCTTGTGGAGTTTTTTCTTCTCTACTGAGTATGAGAGAACATTTAATGTGATATTCTTCCTCTAGACCAACTTGCTACATTGGCCTTTTGGACACTATTTACTTTGATTCTTTGACTCGTTAATTTTGTAAGAAAAAACATAGTCAATTATCAAAATCTCAATTCGATCCTACAATCCAAAATCATGAAAACAATCTAGATTGTGGGTAGGATTGCAATATTTGTAGGGTTACACAATCCTATGAGGAAAGAAACTAGGAGTGGTTGAGTCTTAATGCGATCCCATGATCCTGTTCTATATTTAAATAATTTGAAAAATAATACTTCCTCCGCTCCATATTCCTCGCAACATACCATTCGGACACTTATTTTAAGAAAAAGATTTGAAGGCCTAAATTAATTATTTAATCGAAATAATTAACACATGGAAGAGATAGACTAGATGTTATCGGTACGAAATATATTTTAATTAATTTGCTCAATTAGGCCTTCAAATTTCTCTTTAAAGTCCGTGTCAAAGTGGTACATTGCAAGTAATATGGAGCAAAGGAAGTATATTCTTAAGTATTTTATGTTATGTAGTCCTTATGCACATTTTGTATAATAACAAATCATAATTACTAAAGAGATACGTCCAATTCAAAGAATCTCACATAGTTTTTTCCATCGATATCTTACTTGGAGCCAAGAATACTCATTAAAAAAATAGCACATAATTTCCTAATCAATAATGGTGGTAAAATGAATGTGAGCTTTACACATAGCAAAATAATTGTTTAGTAATAAAACCGGTTTTAAACACATAAATTAGTTCAAATTGTAAGCATCATTTAATCTTTTTTTTCACCTGTTAGTAGGATCGTACAATTTTGCGATCCGATTTTATCGATTTGATCCTACCTTCTCAATGATCCCAAGTAGGATCCCGATCCTTATCACCTTGGTCATATAAAATCTTGTTTGATTCTTCTCAATGACTAGTTTTCAAATTTATAATTTTTATGATTTTTTCATGTACATAGTTAATTGTGGATCTAAGCGTTTGAAGTTGCGTCTTGAAACTGTGAAAAAACAAATGTAGCAAGTATTTTGGTTCCAAGGCGGTAGTATGCAAATAAATTTGATGAGGACTTCTGTAAAAAATGTGTAATGAAGAGTTATCTTAGACAAACACGTTTTTTAAATAAACCTATTGAATGTAATGTGTCTAATTGATGATTGTTTACTATATTTTATTTAATATATATTTTTTCTTCTCTGGATGCTGTAGGAAAGGACAGCCAACAATTGAATTTGTCTTTGCAGCTAGTGAAGATGCCATCTTTGTGCATGCTATATTATCAACAAAGTATGTCTTATTATTCTATTCTGGCTGCTGCTTTGATTCTTTTGGCGGATTCTAATAAATATACTGATTTGTGTGTGCTGTGTGATGCTAAACATTATGCATTTTCCATGTACCCTATTCAGGCATGTGCGAACTCTCTCTAGTGGTGATGTGGATAAAGTGTTGAAGCTCTCCTCGAGTAGTGTTGGCCAGAAACTTCCTGGTAGTTGCCTTTTCCCACATAGGGCCTTTTCTCTTTCCTGATTCTTTTACTGTTGATTCTGTCTATCATCTGCAATAGTATTTCTTCACTCTTAACATCAGTTATGTACTTCTGTATGTTGTTGGATATTATTGTAATTGTTGACTCGGGTTATTGTTGTATTGGTATGAAAATTGCTCATAGCTCTTTATAACTGTGGCTCTTCACATCATTTTCTTTATCTTCTTGCTATCTATAGCTATTGTTATTAAAATGTGCTCACCTGTTAAGTGTCTCTATTGCACAAACTCTCCAGAATTTTGTTTTGACCTCGTCGTTAGAAAAATTTGTGCTACTCATAGGATTCAATTATTTAACTCGATGTTTGCATCACAAGGTAGAAGGAAAAGGAAGGGTAGGTAGGAGAAAGGGGACATGGATTTTTGTTTTCTCTCCAAACCTTTACAATCTTTGAGGGATAGTAATCATTAAAGAGGAAGGATATCTCTCTCGTCCCCTTCCTTCCCCAAATCATTATCCAGTTAAAGGAACTTGTTCCCTTCTCTTTCTTTTCCTTTCCCTTCCATCTCGATCTCTTGATTGCCCCTTACCTAAACAAATCGTAAATGTCACAGTTAGCTCTGAGCAGTAAACAGTTTGACAGTTTTAAGGTTAGTTTATTGTGATAGGCTGAGGAACATACTGTTCTAGCCATTTCCTCTGATTTATACCAGATGCAATTCTATCTTTTTTAAATTTGCTTGCATTTCTATATACTCATATCTGTAGCTATGTAATTGTTAAAATTATAATGTTATGATATTAATTATCTACACATTGAGACGAATCAAATGATATCCAATATGATTATATTTTTCTTAATACATAGATCATAAAAAACCGTCAAAGTATGGGGGATAAATAATATTTTAGTCAAATAGCCGCACCTGAAATAAATCGGAGGAATTAGTTCAAACTTGTAATTAAGTCATCTTGTTGCTTGTTATCCACGTCTATTGTGCTATAAAATTTTGCACCTCTTAATGAAATGTATACATTTTAGTGATTGGTTAATGCTTGATGCTTTGTTTCGGTATGTCAAGTGAAAATTGAAATATTGAGGGTTGTAATTGTAATGATGTGAATTTCAATAGATGCGGAGGTGAACAAAGATGACTTAGATGGAAGGAGTTAAAAAGGACTTAAATAGAATGGGTTTATAACCGCTTGTAGCTTTATATAGGAGTGATCGGAGTATAATGATTGTTGTGGAACACAACTCTAGATAGAGTATTGGCTCATGTAGCAAGTTGACCCTATCTTGTCGGGTGTAATGCTTTGACTCTGTTGTTGTGGTCTATTCCTTTTAACTTGTTGCATGATGCTTCATTTTCTTTCTAATTTAAATGCTTTATATGTTGCACAAGGCTAAGTTAGTGTCAAAAAGTTGACAAGGGAAAGGTGAAAGAAGACTTGATGAAACTTGGGTCAATGTGGTTGTTAGCGTCTTGGTGATATGAGACTATTGGGGGCTTGAGAAGAATATGATTTTAAATAGGGAAGAATGGAGGGAGATGATTTATGTAGTTGACTTTTGCGATTCATCTTATTGGTTCTTATAGCCGACCCAATTTATTTGGGGGTAAGGCTTTGCTGATGTTTGTTGTGGCTTTATACATTGGTTTAGAAACGTGACACAAAAATTGGACGGTGGAGGGTAGGAGACCTAAAGTGACTTGGATGGGTTTAAATAGGCATGAAGAAAATGAGTTTAAATAGCAGCATGTTTCTTTGAATAAGAGTGATTGGAGGAGAAAGATGCGCAAAACAGAATATCGGTTCATGTAACTGACTTTATCCTTTTGGGATTAAGGCTTTTACTTTGTTGCTGTTGTCTATCTATTTCTTCCCTTTACAATACACTTTCCTTTTTTACTCCCGCATCCTGTAAGTTTTGCAACATTTGAGCTAATAAGCTCTCACCAAAAGTGGGTCTGTGTTGCAAATATTGAGGGGCATAGGTACTATCTTTTGAAATGAATAGTATTGCTCAAGATGACTTAGATTCTTTTGCTTGCTTCGCTTTCTATCACAAAAACAAAGAGAAAATCACCCCGCAGTTGACCCACAGGAAAAAAAGATGGTCATCCAGATCAGGGAGGGGGAAAGTGTTGGGGCAGTTAAGTGTTTAGATCATTCCACCAGTCCACCCACGACCCACCATTCGTTGCTTATTTTTCATGAAGTATTACCGCAAAAGTTCAACTTTTATCAAATGCCTCCTGAACCTCTCCCCATTTCCTTCTTTTTTTTTGTTTAAATTTATTGACCTTTCTTTCACGAGATTTAGGAGATCGCTAATGCTCTTAAGTGACATTTTTTGGTTTAGCAATCAAACCCATATATGTCTTTATAAATGACGTTATAAGAAGCATGTTTTCATCCATGTTTAGGGTTAATCTACAGCTTACCAGTTTGTGTTGTATTAAGAAGAAAGTCACTGTATCTTTCTCATCCAATGATTCTTAAATTGAGGGTTATAACCTGTCTGAAGTAGGATAGTTACAGATTAATTTTCCCGATCCTAAAAGTTTTGGACGGCTAAGAAGTGGAGTATTATATGTACAGTATATAACTGTGTATGCTGATGCTGTTTATTTAACCCAAACCATCTGGACATTTTATTTATGTGTTTCTTTTGGAAACTGATCTTGTTGTATCGATTGTTTTTATTGCCACCATGCAATGTGTAATATCACTCAACTTTGACAACTTTTGTTCTTGAACATGGATGGACCTCTTATACTGAGCTAATGTCAATTCTCTTGATGTGGCAGTAATAGTCTCACCTCATGGAATGTGTGGCAAGGTTACTGGTTGCTGCTCAAGTGATCTTGTAAAGCATGCGTTTGTGGGGTAAAGTTGTTGGGTTTTTTTTCCCTCTTAATTCTTCTTCTTTATGGTTTCACATTTGATTTATTATCAAGAATACTCTTGTTTATCAGTTCATGTTCGCCTAACTTGCCAAGTGATCTTGTAAAGCATGCGTTTGTGGGGTAAAGTTGTTGGGTTTTTTGTTCCTCTTAATTCTTCTTCTTTATGGTTTCACATTTGATTTATTATCAAGAATACTTTGTTTATCAGTTCATATTCGCCTAACTTGCCAAATGTCTAATGTGGTTTATGTATTCAGGTCTGGAACATCAAGAACTTCAACTGGATTAGTAGGCTTACCATATCCTGCTGCTCAGACGTGTAGTGGGAAGTTACGGGGGCAGAATTATTACTTAGAAGTGACCCTTGGCTGCAATATTTCTGGAAGTGAAAAGATGAATTTGCCTAATTCAAATAACAACAGGTGCAATCACCCAGTGTCTGCATCTCCCTCTACTACTAGGAGTAATCATAAAGTATCCTTAGGCGATGCTTCATACTGTGAAAAGACATTCACCTATCCTTCTGAAGCGGTTCTTGTTCCAGTTTTTCAGACCTCACATGCAAGATCTTCTTTAAAAAGGTGCATTTGTCATTTTACTATTGCTTGCTGCCTATTGAAATTTCTCATGCTGCCTGATGTGATGAGTGTTGATCACGGAGGGTTCACTATTTACAAAAAACAAAGCTGAAGTAGATGGTGATGTGTTTTGATGTATTTAGCATGGTGGGATGGATGAGTCTGTGAGTTGTCGAATGGATTCTTTAATGCTTAGCATACAGTCCCTGTAATATGTAAATGTTGATATTCTGACAGGAACCATTTAACTCTGTTTTCCTTTACATTAGCTTTTCTTTTGCTGAAGTTAGTTCGATCTATTTATTTATTTGTTTTTTTTTTTTTTTTTTTTTTTTTTTTTTTTTTTTT
>PYUH01000036.1:8026770-8064985 GCA_016808085.1 Suaeda aralocaspica
AGGACATTGATTGAAAAAAGACTGAAATAGTAAGCAAGATAGTAATAAATTAAGAAGAATGATGTTTGAAAAGTTTCTTTTGACAACCTAAGCTAATTATATTTCTTATGAAATATTGTTCTACACTTGCTCATTCATGCATCGCATGTCTTTCAGGTTCAGGCATCATCAGTGATAAGTTTGCTACAGTCTGATGTCAAAACAGCGCTGAAAGCTGCATTTGGTACCTTGGATGGTCCTTTATCTGCAATAGATTGGTGCAAAGGTCGTTCTCAGTCAACAGATGCAGGAAACATGAGTGAAGGGTTATCTACTGAATCCACTTTAAGTGAATATAGGGATTCCTCTATTACTTCAACAATATCTATTGGAGACCCTATGAGCCCATCACCGTCCTCTTCCGGTATGCCTGGATTAAGAGGTATAGTTTAACAGTAGTTCCATTTACTCTATGTGATCCCTTAGATGTTTGATGGCTGATATATTTTGCAATTTTAGCTTCTAACATAAGGACTTGAAAGAAAATATATTATGATCCCACTGCAGCGGTAGTTTTTTTGTAACTCTTACCGAAATAATGGGTACAACTTCCTGAAAATGCAAGGCTATCAATTTGAAACATAGCGGGATTTAAAGCGTCAATATGTACACTGGTGAAATGTTTCACACATATTTAGAAGGAAGATAACTATATACGTAGATGCATTACCTAAAAATTGGAATTATATGTTGCTAAAGCTATGTTCCGTGCAAATTATTTTAGTGCATTTTTTCCTTTTTTTAAGCAAAAAATCAGATCAATTCAAATGCATGCAAAGTTTAGAAGGGATAGATTTTATTTCCTTATTTTCTTTTATTTATTGCTAATAACTTCTATTGCGCATTAATAGTAATTACGAATATTATGTGTTGGGAAACTAGAAGAATGCAATGATGTCCCCAATTGATAATTTATCCCCTAAATGTAAAATGAGGTTAAAGTTTATTAAGAACTTCAGATTAAATCAGATCAGATTAGATGAATGAATTTAGTCAATATTTCGATTAGTAGGATGGTAGCTACAAAGGTATCTAGTTCCATTGTGTATATATAGAATTAATGCTGGATTTTGGTCAATTAGGAGAGTTGGTACCCAAGATTTTAATCAGGGCCTGGTGCATTTCTTATCTGTGAAGCTAGATGGCTGGAGAGAATTAAAATTAGTAAGATGCACAAGTAAAGGAAATTTAATTAGGATTGAAAATGAGATCAAGACTGATTGTGGGAGGCGGGGGTTCATCTGGGATCCCTTAAACCCTTAGTCATTTTATAAACATGACGTAGCGGCTTAGCCCAAGTTGTTTTTGGATAGAATAATATAGAGGAAAGGAGAGGGAAGGGAAGGTGTCCAATTTCCATTTTTTGGATAGGGAGTGAAAGGTGTCAACTGTTGATAAAGGATGAAGAATCCCTAGCCATTGTCGAATTACAACAATTGTAATTTCTCTGTGTCGAAAAAGGTTATCCCCAATTCCCTTTATGATTTTCCATATTATTGGTGAATGTTATTTACCCCAAATACTTTCTATTAGGTCATTTTAATATAATTGTTTTTGCATACAGATGTGTATCCAAATGTACCTCTTGTGACTGTGTGGCCCTAATCTGTCTATTCATTGATTAGCCTTTATCTAAACTTATATCAATTGATTGAACCTTATCCGCACTTTCCTGAACTTGTAGTTTCTAGGTAAAGAGAACAGCCACAGACTTGGGCTATACAATTCATAAAAGCAGTTAGAATACTAATTTGATCTTTATTTTAATTATGAGGGTAATTCTCACCAATTTTTCTTATTAATCAGATGGAGCTAAAGGGGAAGACATTTGTCAAAGAAGGTCAAGTCAGGAGATGTGCTTGTCCGAGTCAGAACTACAGTTGGGGTTGCGGAGGAGGCCAACCCTTTTTGCGACACCAAATTCATCGATCCTTGTCGGGTACAACCCCTTTAGCAATCCCCCTCCCCCCCTTGCGCGGGTGCACACACATACACTTAATCAAAACAGGTTGGGTGAAGTGGATGGGAGCTTTTGGATATCTATGTTATTGGGGTATGCACATCAAATTGAAAAGGAATTCTACCAAACAACCATTAGGCTGTTATTGCTTTATGGTACCAAATATTGAGCTTTGAAGCGTTGTTTCCTGCACAAGATGAGTGGTAGAGATGCATTCATGCATATGCTGCATTGGCATGCATGAAAGGGTAAAGTGAAGAATGAGGTTATTCAGAAAATGGTGGAGGTTGCTTCTATTGACAAAAAATCGTCTAAAATGGTTTTGGACATATAACACGGATTGTTAGTGGAGATATGAGGTTATTGGGGCTTGAAGAGAAAATAATGTTAAACAGGGAAGAATGGAGATTGGGGATAACTGCAGATGGCTTTTGCGATTCCTCTTATTGATTCATGTGTAGCAGACTCTAAATTATTTTGGGATTAATGCTTTGTTGTTGTTGTTGTTGTTGTTATTTTTTATAATGTTGTAGAGTATTTTTTAAGACTGATTTTCTTGCATTATATTAGATGTTCTTGGCTTTGCACTTGTAGGCAGTTGTCATAAAGTTTTGATGATTTTAAGGTGTAATTATTCATTATTTTGTAGATCATGTGGACCGTGAACAATGTGGTTTGGATGTTTGGATACAATTTGATTTATTGATCTCCAGTGTGCAGATAACATGAAAGTATGTGTTTCAGGTATCAAGATGATTGGCTGAAGACATCAGCAAGTTCGTTACAGCTATGGGAGAAGGCTCCTCTTGAGCCATATGCTTTCCAAAAACATGTAAGTGAAAGGTTTTCTGACTGGAGATTGGAATGTCATGTTCTATTGATATGTCATTCATAATACTGTGCAAAAGCTGTTAACGTTTTTGATGCTTAATCTACTTTATGTTTTTTTGATGTCATTTCAAATTATTTTCTGGTCACAGGTGTCGTATTATGTTGTCTGTCCAAATGTTGATTCTCTTACCACAACAGCTGCTGGCTTTTTCCAAGAACTAGGAAGTGGTGAGATAAACTCCTTTTCTACTTCCAACCTTTTAACTACTCGTTTTGCAAAGATTCTTGGCTCATGCATCATTGTGAATGCCCTATCCCCAACTCCAGTCCTCCACCTTGTGGTTCACAGAAAAATTGAAGGGAAGTAAAGAACAAGGGGAACTCTGTTTTCTTCTCCTTTTTTACTGTTTAGGTTATCTATGCGACATACCTGTGATGTTGCATTATCTTTATAAAGTATTCAGGACATTCTTTCGATTTCTAGCTGTTAGAGGGATTAGTGTCTTTAATGTATTCTAGGTTTTTCTAGGGTTGCCGTTGTTGCCCTCAAATTTAAAAGTGTGTACCTTGTATTCCACTTGTGCTGGCGTCACTATTTCATTATATCAACAGGAACATTACCCCAATGGCTATAGATAGGTTTGTTGATGTTGTGCTGTAGGGCAGATTGCCTAGTCTTAACGAATGGAAAAAGTTTCTTCCTTGTTTGGTAGGTTCTGAAATAATTGGTTTCTTGGCTTGCCTTCAAACCTGTGCTAATTGTTTACCTTCAGTTTTACATTGCTCCTGCATTTGCTTATCGTTTCTGCTGATCAATTCGAGAAGAAGGTTGTTCCATCTCATATTATTTCTTCTTTCTAGTATACGAAATGTGCAAGTTGGGGAGCCATTCGCCGTCTGTTGTTGGAAATCATATGGATGTAGATTCGGGAAAGTGTTCAACTTCTGGCTTTGTTCTCTTTGATATCCCTCTCCCAATGAAGGCAGAAAGTAGCAATGCTTCTGTTATGGGATCGATAAGTGACTATTATCTTTCATTATCAAGTGGCTGGGATCTTGCAAGCTATCTCAGGTCTCTTGCAAAGGCTTTAAAAACCTTACAACTTGGATCGTGTTTGGCAAATGCAAAAGAAGGAAATAATAGCCCTTGTACTGTAAGTGATATTTTCTCAAAGAACATTGTTTTGGTGGTTGCTGATTTTTGTTTTTGATGATATCTATCCTTAGGTTGCCTGTGTGCTGTATGACTTGTTTGATACATTAAAATTTTACTTTTAAATATGGAGACATCAAGTATTAGAGTATAGATTGATATTTACTTTTAGAATTTACAAAATGAATCTAGCTTGTTATGAAACTTTGTAACCTAACAATTTTGCAAATAAATTAGTGAAGGCTTGGGACACAATGAAAATGGATTGTGTTAAGTAAAAATGTGGTAGTCTCTTTGTTGTTTTTTCTTTCCAAACTTCGCATTTTTATAAACTCTCTGAGCTATATTTTCCCTTCTTTTCATCTGTGGAAAAATTGTGCTTAGGCTATCTTAAACATAATCAAGTTGTTTAGGCAATGATTTTCAGTTGGTTAACTTTAGTTACAGGTACTTTATGCATGCTAAAATCACTTGCCATGCTCTCATTTTGCTTTGCTTCTTGGCATTGTGAGCTGTTGGGTCTTCCAGGTCAATTGACTTTTTTTTACATTGGATCTTGGAGCAGGTGGTCTATGTTGTGTGTCCGTTTCCTGATCCAACTGCTGTTCTTCAGACCATTGTTGAATCTGCAATTTCTATTGCTTCAGTAATCTTCTCGTCAGATAATGAGAAGCGAGTGATGTTGCACAGTCAGGTGGAGAAAGCATTAAGCCATGCAGCAGGTGTTGATGAATCATCCATATCAAATATTCCTGCGCTTTCTGGGTTCAGTATTCCTAAATTAGTCCTGCAAATTGTTCCCGTTGATGCCATTTTCCGAGCTTCCAGTCCAAGTCTTAGTGAACTTGTTATGCTTAAGGAGTTAGCTTTTACTGTTTACAACAAGGCTAGGCGTATGCCACGAGGATCCTCCAATGATTTTATTCAGCCATTGAACTTTTCTGGTAGATCTCCATCCATGCTGGCTAACATGGCAAATCCAATTCAGGGAATGTGGAAAGACTGCGTTGGTTCTCGTATTTCAGGTCCATCTTTGTCAAGGGAAGCTGAGCTTGATCCTAATTTGAGATCTGGAACCTGGGATAACACTTGGCAAACTGCAAGAGCTGGGGGATTGGGTTGTGACACAAACCGAAGTGGAGATTCTTTCTTTCAAGAAGAGGTCCATTTCATGTTTGAACCACTTTTTATTTTGGCAGAACCAGGTTCTGTGGAACAGGGAGTGTCACCAACTCCCATGGTTAGTGTGACTACCGATGATAAAAGTGGAGGATTTGCACAGAGTTCATCGTTGGGTGGAGATATAGGACCCAGTTCCCAGCTTGATGGATCTGAAGGTGATGGCTATGGTTTGGGCCTACAAAAATCGCCTCCAAGCCTGCACTGTTGCTATGGTTGGACAGAAGATTGGCGTTGGCTTGTGTGCATATGGACTGACTCTAGGGGAGAATTGTTAGACAACCACATTTTCCCCTTTGGAGGGATCAGTAGTAGACAGGATACAAAGGGCCTGCAGAATCTATTTGTTCAAGTTCTACAACAAGGCTGCCACCTACTTCAGGCCTGTACTTCTCCTGACAGTGGAGTTGCAAGAGCTAGAGATTTCATCATCACGCGGATTGGGTGTTTCTATGAGCTAGAATGCCAAGGTATTTTATATTTTCTGCATCATTTTCAAATATTCCCCCTTATGAAATTTTGATGTGTTAATATCCTGCCTAATAAATTTGGATTCTGCAATATATCCCCCCTCCCCATTTTCAAATATATTTTTGGTGTTTTATGAGCTAGTTGCTTAATATTCCCCCATATTTTCAAATAAATTTGTGTTCAATTTTACTCCATCCATCCCTTAAAGTTTGCTACATGTGCCTCTTTGGGTTGTCCCTTTAAAATTGCTTCCGTACTAATGGCTTTGTGGTGCTCCCACTTAACCCACTAACAAAAACCCCTAATTATACACTTACGGCTTACCTTATCCCCACTTCAGTAATTCACTCTCATTTCTTCTAAATTTTCTCTCTAAAAACTTTGATTGGTCTGTTTTTTTTCTCTCTCTCCTCTCTTAATTTTACTACTATATTTGTTTCTGAGAGAACCTCATGTTTTCTCCACACATGATCCTCAAATCCTCTCATTGCATGTTCCTTTTTGCTTCTGTGTCTATATGTTTGGTTCCTCCAAAATTTTCAAATGTTAGCCAAATATTTTCAGATTTTTCACAGCCAAAATTTAATCCATGCCCAACTTTCTCCTCTTTTCAAATTTTTACAGATCTGTTATTTCTGTTTTTGAAGTTTATTATTTGATGCATGTCTTGCTTCAAAGGGAAATATGTGGGCAATCAAAATTTGGGCAAAAGTTTAGGGTTGATGAACACATTTCAGAGAAATAGGATAATTAAAAATGCTCATACTCTGATTCAGATTGTACCAAGTTTTGTATGGTGGTGATTTGGTGACAGATGCATGGGATTTGAGTATCAGTTTTGTAGCAAGGGTTTATTGGTTATATTTGTTTGTCTACTGTAATTTGGGTACTTTAATATGTGTTTACCACTTAAATCAAAGTGGGGGATTGCAAGTTTGCCACTTGTTATTACATGAATCTTAATAAAGTAGAATTTGCCTTTGGTAGCAAACTTATAGGTGACAGGAAGTATTTTGGTTTTATTGATACTAGTCTCTGTTATATAAGCGAGGTGGGGGCTGTTGTGTCCCCCTGCGAAGGCCAAGTTACCCTCCCCCTATTGACATCAGCAAAATTGTCATTACTCACACTATTACTATTAGTCAATTAAAAAAAGTTCAGTTTTTACATACAACATTTGATAATCAATAAACTTTTATGAATAAAAGAATTTTTCCATCAATTTTAGCAATCAAATATGCAAATATTAAGGAATTGATTATCAATCTTTAAATAACAATGAAATCTTATTTTTTATATCACAATTAAGAATGTTCAAAATATGTTCTCCGTGTTTTACTTAAAACTCAAATCACAATCATAATTCTCAATGACATACAGAGTACATCGAAATTTCTCTAACATCATCAACAGCAACAACAACAAAAAACACTTTTTAATGAATCTATATAAAAGTTGATTTTACTTCAAATATATTTTTTCAAAGGGAAAGGAAATTAAAATTTTGTTCAATATTAATGTTTTTTTTTTCCTTTTAAAGATTATTCTCTAGCTCAAGAATCAAGTTTTAATGATGACCATTTTTCTTGCTCATACAATGTGTATGACAAATTTCAAAAATGAGAGGATTGCAATATCTAGCATGTGAAAAATATTACTTCACGTGAAACAATAGTATTCGATAATATGATGATAAAAATATGTATGAATGCAAAAGTAGTATAATAAGTATTTTGCAATCAAATGAGATTTAATAAATTTTCTTTTGACTTGATTATTAAATACTATGTGCTTGTTGGTTGTTGTTAAAATTGTTAACTTCCTTTCGGGCAGAAGAAATTGTCAATTAACAATGTACTTAATAAGTGTAAATAGTTTAATACTACCTTGTTTTTTTTGAGATGCAACAATTTAGTGATTTACTTAATGGACAGCTGCAACAATTAGATTTCTTAACTTGTTTTGCAAAGGATTTCCTCAAAAAGACATACCCCTTGTTCAATATTCTTCACCATGCTAGTCTTAAAAAAACTATTCTTCACCCACCACCATCCTTCATCATCATCCACTCTTATTTTATCTTCTTCATCCACCACCACCGACTTACAGCCTCATCTTGTTCATCCACTACCGCCAACAACCCCTTATGTTTCATTTCCCACCACCACCACTAGCCCACCACAAACCTCTTTTTTGTCACCCACCACCACCATCACAAAACTCCTTTTTATTCACCCACCAACACCACCACAATCCTCTTTGTCACTTACCACCGACAATAACAAACCCTTAATATTTCACTCATACACAGGGTCACCAAGATTCAGCGGATCTTGCACTTGTGATTACAAACACGAATTTGGTGGTCGGTGGTTGAATTTTCTGGTGGTGTACGTGACTGCTTATGTATAAAAATTAGTCGACAACCACATTGTTGGGCTTAGTTTTGAAAGCACGCGTCGAGGTACAAGGCGCTAAAATTGGGGCTTCAAAACGCACAGGCGTACGGAGACCTGAAAGGCGCGCCTGGGCGCGTGAGGTGCAACTGTGAGGCTCTCCTCTAGATTTTTTTTTGGTTTTTCTTTTTCATTTTTCAATTTTTTTTTTTTTAGGCGCACAGCCCTTTTGTGCTTTGGTGTGCCTCTTGCCTTTTAAAACTAAGTTGCTGGGTAGAAATAAGGGTTTTGGTTCAAAGGGGGGTGGTGGGTGACAAAAAAGGGGTGGTGGTGACGGCTGTGGTTTATGTTCAAATGGGTGTTGGTGGTTTTGAAACTTTGAATTGGATGGTGATGTTTTGTGATGGTGGCGAATCGGAGGGTGGTGGCCTAATATGATGGTCACAAATTGTTGGGTGGTGGTGGTGTCACTGACTCTGTGATCTATTGAGTAGGGGTGGGTGGTGTCAGTGGTGGTGAGCTGCTGGGTTTGGGTGGTGTTAGTGGTGGTGGTTGCTGGGTTGTGGTTTCCTTTTTTTTTTTGTTTATTGTACTCTTGTTATACAAGGGTAAAATAGTTAAGTTGGAGCTGCATAAATCCCATGCCGTTCAGGATTGTTGCATCTTAATAAAATGGAGGTAGCAGTTTTTATATTTGTTTTGGTTATTAATATGTTTTAGCACCCTTGGCGTGCATATGAGTAGTTAATATTTATAGCAAGGTGTTTTCTAACAATCACAAAGACATCTCTACCGAACATGAAGCAAATTTATTTATTTTAATTGCATACACAATTTTATTATAAAAACAAAGCGAGGTTGATGTTAGAGCTAAATGAAGTGTTATGGATGCTTGTAAACTCATCAAGTAAAAAATTAAAGGTTAGGTAAAAGTTGATGTATGAACATTGTAATAAATTGAGTTTTAGATGAGAAGATTGATGGTTATAAGGTAATTTTTTTAGTTGTGAACTACTTGAGAAATTATCGAGGATTTTGTATTTTTTTGTAATTAAATTTGATGAAGTAGATCATGGCATGAAATTATGAAGTGTCTAGCGATTGTGATTGAGATTAGCTAATTGAATGAATTAAGGAATTAGCTAATAGAAATCTAGATGTTCAAAATGCCCCAAGCTAAATAACAAGTGATGAAGGATGAACAAGGGTACTGTGATAATATCAAGTGGACACCCCGCACACTCCCTTTCTCCCTTTTATTATAGAGATTTTATATTGATTCCCTCCTTTACCTACTGAAAATTTTATTACTTCCCTTCATATCCAGTGTTCTTCAGCTAGCATCATATGTTAATTAATTTCTGAACAGAATGGCAAAAGGCACTCTATTCTATTGGTGGTTCAGAAGTCAAGAAGTGGCCATTGCAATTGCGGCGAGCAACTCCAGATGGTGTACCAACAAACAGTAATGGAGCTTCCTTGCAGCAGCAAGAAATCGAGAGGAGCTTACCTTCTTCGCCCAATCCATTGTATAGTCCTCACTCAAAATCTTCTACTTTTATGAAAGGAGGATTGGGCAGTAGGAAGCAGTTTATTGGTGGACCGACAATCGTTGATGGCTCTAGGGGTTCGCTGCAGTGGATACAGAGTATCAGCTTTATTTCAGTATCCGTTGATCATTCTTTGCAACTTGTCTCTCAAGCTGATTTCTCTACTGGTAACACTTCTCTGTGTATTTCTTTTCTATTATTTCCTCACTTGTGCAGTTGTGTTAGTTAATCATTATTATAGCAGATGTAAATGGTAATGAAAGGATCCCTGTTCAATTGTCTGGAAAAAAAACCTGAAAACAAGCTGGGAGTCGCTACAGAACCGTTCTAGTTTTTTCTTTTTTCCTTTTTAAAAAAAGCACGACTGCGTTTACTATTTGTGGGCAATTAGGTCTCAATTTCTTAACTAGTGCCGGGGGAGGAAACAAGCTTCCTTTATGCGTCAATTATCACTTGTTGAGATCTCTGTTATTTATAATTCCACAAGAGTATTCGTTTTGTTCCATAGCACTTTCCTCCATGTGTCCCACATCATATTCTAGTATTGGGTATTTTAGATAACATACAAGTGCCAATTTAATGTCTTTTTTTTTCAATTCAACTTTTATGCCTTTTTCCAAAAATATAGTGTCAACTGGCATAAGTGAAAAAAGTGAAATGCTCAATGTTTTTGGATTTGTGACAAGATTTAATACAGCATCAAAATTTGTGTAGTCATTGCAATATTCTGGCCTTCCTTGATTAGTTAATTACTGATAGATAAACATGTTGCAGGGAGTAGTCAAGGTTTCTTGAATTACCTTGAAGGTTTTACCCCTGTTAGGTCTCTTGGGTCTACATCAGCATCTTACATTTTTATCCCTTCTCCGAGCATGCGTTTCTTAAATCCATCACCCCTTCAGCTTCCAACATGCCTGACCTCTGACTCTCCTCCACTGGCTCACCTCCTTCACAGTAAAGGCTATGCAGTGCCACTTTCAACAGGTTTTGTAGTTTCAAAAGCTGTTCCCTCACTTAAAAAAGATATCAACAACCCAAGAGAAGAATGGCCTTCTGTTCTTTCAGTTAGTCTGGTTGATTTTTATGGTGGTAACGGTGTTGCAAATGACAAACTAGGAAGAGGACTTCCTAAGCAGTCAGGAAGGAGCAGTGTTTGTGATGCCAAGGAGTATGAGCTTGAGATTCATTTGATTCTCGAATCTGTTATGGCTGAACTGCATGCATTGTCATGGATGACTGTGAGCCCGGCGTATCTGGATAGACGTACTGCACTACCCTTTCATTGTGACATGGTACTGAGGATGAGAAGGTTGCTATATTTTGCCGAGACAAAAATTTCTCGTCAGCCAGAAAAGTCATAAGTACAAATCTTGTCAGTGGAACTGCAGACAAGGTCATTAAAACGACGTTAGCTTAGAAATGTGAATTGACTATCTATATTTGGCTGGCTTGCATAGGGCACAAGTCTTTCTTGACTAGTCGATACTTTTGTATTCCTCTAATGTTAAGTTTGAATGTATTTATATCTCCTGGGGATAATATTAGGTCCCCCATTGGTGGGGGATTTTCTTAACATGTAAAAATTAGCAAAAGAAACTAGTTGTAGGTGTGTAAAAAGTATAGAAACATTCTTATCAAAAATCCAATTTCAGAAGTTAATGTAAAATGGAGTAGCATATTTTACTGTGATGAGAACTGTAGATAGTTTGGGACCTTTCTGTTGGCACTTCTCTGCAAAGCCTCATTATGCATAGTCATCGACATCTGAAAAATTGTGTAACTGTGCAGCTACTCAGTGTTAAAGCTAAGCCAATTTATTGATTATTTTTATGGATATATGCATACCATTGACCCACATAGGGATGGTCATTGGTCCAGGCCTTACCCTAGACCTTGACCTACCCCGTTTATAAGGATCCGGGTATCCTTTTTTGAGACCTAATGAGTTTGGGGCGAGTTTGAGTCTAGAGGTGTGCATAGATGGGTTTGGGTTCATGAATTTGAGCTCTAGATATACATAATGGATCCAATCAATATTTTTAAAAAAATCATATATATAAATATTAATATTTATAGATAACTTATATTAAGGAATATAAGTTGTTGTAGAACTGAATTAACTTAAAAATGACACGAATATAGTAGAATTGGAATTAAAATTATTTGCCATGTTGTATATTATTGATGTATTAAGTTTCATGCCATTTATGTTTGTTATTTTGGTAAGTTATGATCTATGAGCTTATCATATAATTAAAGGGGCAAGAAAAATGGACCAATTTATGGACCTGCCAGATCCATGGGTATTGGTCTTGATTTTTCCACCACTAAATAAATCACTAAAAATAAGAGTTTGGTCCATCCAAATTGTTCTGTGACCATCCCTAGTCCCAAACCATACATCTCTTCTAGATTTGCAATTGCAGTCAATTGATGATTTTGTTAGAGTAAGATAACTCAAATGGTTCGAGTTTTCCTTTCGATTTTAGTTAATCTTATTGTCATTTATCAACCACTAGGACTAAGCAAAAATATTTGAAGATCTGAAAAACCGAAAATTTGAACTGCATTTGAATCGATTTTTAGGATATCCGATCAGAAAAGCGGATATCAAATACCTATTCAAATATCACTTCTAGCCTTTTTGGATATTTGAATATCCGAAATTTCAGATATCGAACTGAATGTCCGAAATTTTTTGATACCGGATATCTAGATATCAATTTTTATGTACTGAATCTACTAAAAATATAGGTCATTCCTATAACGTTCTGACTTTTGCGTATACTAAATAGTAAACTCAAGAATCTTACGGAGTACTTCTACAAAAATTAAGTTATTGTGTGCGATTGCTAATGGACAAGATTTAACATATTCATTTCTTTTATTTGGTACTTATATTGTCTTGCCGTATTCTTGTGTTGCAAATATATATGTTTTATATTGTGAAAGCAAAATCAGAAATTGGATATCCAGAGTATCCGATCCGAAAATTATTGGATATCCAAAAATTTTGAATATGGATACAAATATTGATTTTCCAAATTTTCGGATCAGATATCCGCTCCGTGCTCAGACCTATCACCACTCACCCTCATGGGGTCCTTAGCATCAAAAAATAAAACAAATTCATTGATATTTTTTGTGCTATTTATAGTTGTAGAAATTTATGGGTGAAATTTCAACTGCAACCGGTTTGCTCAAAATATTCTATACTTTGATAAATCCCATTATGAGTCGATGTTGGACAAATCATTCTCCACATGCACCTTTTTTAATTGTAAATTGTAACAAGTTTTTATAGGTTTTGCAAGTAATTTTTTTCTTTTTTTGGTTAATTTTCTTAGTTAACGTGATTGTTGTTGATTTTCACCCTTAACCCACCAAGCCACCAACACCACTACTTTGACCACCTCACAAGTCACGACTCCACTTCCTCGTAATTGTCAAAATAAAAATTGTTGCAAGTGTTTTAAACCAAAAGGACCATGCAAATAGCGGTAGTACAAGATCATCTCCTAAGGTAAGACTCAACTTTAAGTATTATTGATTAACAATTGTTTTTTATATCCAGTGATGACTCAACATATATCTTATTTTAATGCATCTACCAATCTTCTATACCAAAAGAGAAGTCACTCATACAGTAACGAATTGGAAATATATGGAGGGGAGGGGGGGGGGGGGGTAGGGCATGTAACAACATTGCAATATCTAACTATTTTAAAAAAAAAAAAAATTTGACAAAATACTACTACTAATTTAGGAAAAACCAAAGTATTACCGTCACCGTGATATGGCTAAGGCTATTATCAAAGTATTACCGCGAAAGACTTCTATATTAAAACAACTTAAAGTCAACTCAAAACCATTTAATCAAATCAAGTCCAAAATACTTTATTACAATTATAAACCTAAGAACCAACATTAGTCCCTTTGAAATAATAATAACAATTGTCATAAATGAACCACAAAAGAAACATGTCCGAAACAAAAGAACTAAGAAAGACAACCAAAAACACTCTTCGATCAATCCCATCATGATTGACTTATGCCCACCTATACATGTTGCTTTCTCTTTATTCTAGACTTTTACTGGCTATCAAAATGGGTCGTTGTAGGGTCAAGACAAAGACAAGGCCATGCACACAAAACACGTAATTAGCAAAGCTGAGTGCCTAACTACAAAAAACTATGCAACACACTATAGCATGAATAAGAACATGAAATAGAACACACAATCTTACCTTTGCCATAAACATGTACTTGTAACAATGACTCTCTTTACTTTTAAATTAATTTAATTATTAACTTTAAATTTCGCATCGAACAGATTTCCTCCTATAACGATCGTATAATGGGCATCATCTTAGGTGCAACTCCAAATAGGTATTACCTATGTCACATAAAGTGAAAAAATTCCGAAACATTTATAAAACAAGAAGTACTATGTCTTGTACTCCTATTAGGAGTCATAGAATACTATTTCATACAACTCCCCCCATTGTTCATACTCAAGGTATATATGTTCCAAGAGTTTTGGTGCGAATTCTCTTTCACTTTACGTGATTAATAATTTAATAACTTGTTATGACTCACACACAACATCAAACATGAACATCAATAATAAGTAATCAAACATGAACACCATATTAATTAGGAGGAAATCCATGCATCTAACAGTTAGATGCATGGGAATGTATATCACGGGGTAAAATGGTAAAATTCTTTGTAAAATAGGTTTTTGTAGTTACCGTTTGTTAGTCAGACATACGCGTATATCTCAGTTTGTGTACAGTAGGTAACAGTACTTTGCTGGGTATTTATACAGTAGGTTACAAGTAGTTTTTGTAAAATGTGCCAAAAGGTGAGTTGATTTTTTTATTTAAAATTGTTGAACTTATAAATACATAGATGTATGACAAATGTTTTTTTTTACACCACATTTGTTAGTTTCACAGGCATAGTTCATGAATTTTTGTTTTGATTTCTTTTTCTGTATTGGTAATAAATTTCAAAGTAGATTTATAAATATTTTGTGAAACATATAGAAAATAAGTTAATTTATAGTGAATCAATTTATGTTTTGATTCCTTTATTTTATCATTAATAATTTTCATATTAGATTTGTATAATTTTTTTGAAAAACAAAGTTTCGTTGCTTTTTAGAAAATTAGGTAAATTCATTTTGTTCCTTAAGGCTTTTTGGTTTTTTAGTACCTTATTTTTGTCTGATTTTAGTACCTTATAATTTTAGTACCTTATTGTTTCTAAAAACACAAAAGTTAGTACCAGCTAACGATTTACGTCACAATTTCCGTCTTTGTGGGCCCTACTTAAACTAAATAATGTTATTACCCCTTTTCCCAATTAAACCCCATAATTTTTTCACTCGTTATCTTTAATCATCAATTTCCATTTCATTAATCAATCCTAAAACCCAATTAAACCATAAAAATTTTCCCAATCAAGCATATCTTAGTCAACTCATCTAAAGTTTACAATCCCTACTATTAGTTCCAAGTTCACCAAAAATGTATGCCATGAACCTGCACTCTTGATTTTTTACAGTCTATGAATGAAGTTTTGCAACAAGTATCCCACAATAACACATTGTTTCCTCCATCACCACATCATATGACAACCAAAAAGAAAAAGGAAACGTCAATTTTGATGAAATTAAAAAAAAAAAGTGAAGTTTGGATTTCACTTTTAAACCATAAAACACAAATTTTACAACCAATTGCAAAACCCCAAAACCAATTGACAAAATCCCTAAATCAACAGAAAAACTCCAATTCATCAATTAGAACCCTAACTTTTGGAATGTTTATCAAATTTGTGTACATACTTGAATGATTGTTCATTGTTGCAATAATTAAACTAAAATAATTTAATTTGTGCAAATAATCAAATGATTGTTCGATGTTGCAATAATTAAATTTTTGTACATACTTTATAATGTGTACATAATCTAATGACTTTTAGTTGTTGCAATAATTCAACTAAATTTTTTGGATTTAATGGGGTTTCAATGGAGTCTAATACACATAGAAAATGATTTTGAAGAGAGGGAACACTAAAGTGGAGAAGAATCAAAGGTATAATCGCGAGTGGGCCCCACAAGACGGAAATGGTTAACTGGTACTAATTTTTGTGTTTTTGGAAAAAACAAGGTACTAAAATTTAAAAAAAAAAAAATATATATATATATATAAGGTACTAATTTTCAAAATCATACAAAAATAAGGTATTAAAAAACAAAAAAAACCATTCCTTAATTTTGTAGTTCTTGGACAACAGATCTGCAATTTTTAGGTAATGTTTTACTTAAAATTTTTGTATAGATGTTGTGACTTTTTTTTGTTAGAATGTGTTATTTAATTTGTAAAAGTAAGTGTATAATTTTAGGAGGAAAATGTTTAATTACTTTCTTGATACTATTTTGCAGGTAAGTAAAAGACATGGATATCATAAATGGTGGGTATGACCCAGTTGTGATTCAATCTGGTATGTCGACGAATGGTACAGAAGCTGGTGTTGGTACGTTTGTTTGTAAGAAACGTAGAGTTGGTGAGGATTCGTCGGCGGTGGTTGAGTTGGATTCAACGGATGATGCTTTGGAGATACAAGTATTTTTTTGTTGAATGATTTGTTAAGTTTATTCGTATTTTTAATAAATTCATAATTACAAGGTGATTTACATATCTTTGTATGATTTGTTGAATTGTTATAGGGTCCGGTTGTAAGTGAAGGTGATAAGGTGAAGGAAGGAGGACATGTAATTAAGATGAAGAAGGAAAATCGGAAAAGGGTAAATCGCTATTAATTAGTAATATTCATAATATTAAAGTTGTTTGTGGATTATTAATTTAAAGTTATAGTATTATTTATGTGTAATAAGGTTATGTTATTGTATTTATGAAATTAGTATTTTGGTACTCAAATTGTTGTTCCATAGCAGCAACCGAATATCAGTTGTCGTGTGGAAGCATTTTCTTGTGTTACTAAAGAGTTTGAAAATTTGAGGAGAAGGTGGGTAGCAGACATGGGGTTTGGAGGTTTGTTGGAAATGGTTGATATGACCCAGAACTCTTTGTTATTGGCTTATGACCCGAATCAATCCGGTAAAAGAAACTATAGTCCTTAATGATGGTGATGAAGTTAGTTTAACTTGCAATCAAGTACGTTCAGTGTTGGGGTTTTAAATGGACCAAAGGTTATTCCGCGGACAGTTGATGATGAAGACATGAGGACGATGGTGGATAGCATTAAACGAAAGTATGGGATGGAAAGGTATGGACTAACTAAGAAAGCTGGTAAACAAATTAGGAGCAGAGGTGTATCCGTTACCGATGAAATGTTACATAGGTTGAGGAGTGAATGGTCAGAGGTTGAGGAAGTGGAGTTTAAAATGTTGTTTTTGCTTACCACATTGCACATGGTATTGTGTCCCACTCAAAGTTTGTGTCTAGAGGCCGATTTAATTCCAACGTTGACGGTTGCAATTGAAGCATGTCAGTATGATTGGTGTAGTTTAGTGTTGGAGAAGCTAATGGGAAGTGTCAAAAGATTTCATAAACGTTTTGATAAAGGCGGTTATGCTGGTGGTTGTGGTGGATGTGCTATATTTGTTGCGGTATGTGTTATCAGTTCAAAATTTATAAATGGAATGAATGCTTTAACGGTTACGATGGTCTTAACATTCCTAATGTTTTTGTTTCAGATATATTGTTCAGATAGGCTTGATGGGAAGCCTAATTGTTGGGGTGTTTGGCCTAGAATAAAAGTGTGGAATGGAGATGAATTAAGAAAAGCAAGCCGAGAAGATAGGAAAGGTAGTGGTTATTTTGGGAGACTACAGGTATTCGGCTTTCATATTTTATTATGTATACATTAGTTGTGACTTGTAATTGCATTTCGTCTGCGTATGGTGTAAATGTCGTGTGGTGTTATATTTGCAGACGATTAAGGTTGGATATGGTCAACTTCATCTTCTAGATAGTGGTGATAAGGCTGCACCGCTTGATTGACAACAGCTACTGCTTCCGATGTTTAAGTGAACGGGTATGAGTCCGTTGTGTATGTTGATGACACAAGGGAAAGGGTGGATGTTTTTATAAATTTTTTAAATTATACATTAAAGTTTATATTATTAGTTTCCAAATGACATTATTTGTTTGAGTAATTGTATTATTTGGAGTTGTTGTGATTTCATATCTGTATTTTTGTTCTTTGTATAACAACATAGTTATTGTTTATTTGTTCTTCGTATAGAAAATTCCTATTGTTGTCTCTATAATCATACATATCAAATTCCTATTGTTCATTATCAAGATTATCATCAACTTGTCCCTATAAACCACGCCTAAATCAACACCATAACCTGATGTTCGAGTAATTTAATTAAAATAACAAATTAATATAATTAACAAAATAATAAAGTTTGCTAAATGTTGTTTGGGTCTTTTTTGCATGTATATTTATAAAATATATACAAGTAATACATAGTTTAATAAATTAAAATAAATATAAAATAACTATTTTAAATGGTGTTTTTTGCCCCTTGACTTATGTTGACTTCAGTGGTCATTAAATGAGCATTTCATTATTTTCAAATAATAATGCTAGAGTTTCAAATTATTTTACGATTTACATAGTTGCCCTAAAACCATCATAGCAAGTCAGGAGATAGTGTTGTGCAAAAGTACAAATTCTGCCTCACATAGAATATGGTACACCCATTTTTGGTGGCAAAAATTGTGATTTAAATAACTTCTTAAAAAAGATGAACCAACAACTTATTCCGACACTCATGCGCTCCGAAGGTATGACCAGCGACTTGAGTGTCAATATGAAAATCGTATTTCGAATGTAAATTGACGCAATTCAGCGGGGATAATGTTCATACTTAATTTCATCATCATATTAGTGATGTTGTCAGTATTACTTATTTAATTTAGATGACCTCATGACCACATGAGTAATAGGTGGTAAGTATATAACGGCCACATGAGGACAAAAATTATTTCATTATTAACAGACATTTAAAGTAATATTAATAATAATGAACTTGACAACCTTGTTATAGTAAACTTAAGTAACTTGATAGTTAAACTAATATTAATAATAATGAAAACGAGTTGCATACAATTTGTGTTCAACATTGATAATATAATTAAGCTTAAACGTAGTGCAACAGCAGTTTCTTAAACCATCATTATAATTGAACAATTAGTTATCAAGTGAAATAATTTGCAGATAATATAATTGAAAACGGATTGTAGTCACCAACGATACATTCTGGATTGGTTGTCCATTCATGATATTTGCAGATATTTCAAATTTCTTTCAAGTCTCTGTTGTTGGTGTCACATGACTTCCCTGTGGAACGAATATTGAATTAATCAGTAACTATTGTTGTGCGTACAAGATTTATAATTAATTAAAAAATAAATAATAAAATTATGCAACACACTTAAACTTTAAACCTTGATCATGAATGCAGCCATCCAAGGGTCATTGTTGAATATACTCATATTATCACTTACTTCAACTAGTCGCTTGTTAAATAGGACTGCAACACCGCCGTTCAAGGAATCTTCCCCGTAAATGAAATAAGACCATGACCCAATCAATGCCGGAATTACCCAATCCATGTTTTGATTTGAAATTCGGCTTTCTGTTATGACATAAATTGAAGGAGTGTACTTCAACCATAAACTATTAAAGTTTTCAACAAAACTAGGACGTCATACACCTCTAGCGTTCAAACATAACACACAAGTTCCTTCACGCAATGGTTGGTGTTGGACAACATAGTTGTTCATATATTGAGGTTTCACTTGTATTAAATGGTATCTTTTTTTCCATTTTTGTTAATATTCCTAATGGTTGTCTATTATGGAAAGTATTTTCGAAAATCTTAAACTCTAAAACTTGGTGGGCACAACAAATTTTGTTTACCTGCAAGCAATCAGCAAATGATGCGAACGCCATAGAACTAATTTCATTTCTGACTGCAAAATAAGGTTTACAGAGGTCGATGACTGGCCTTTCATCTAATATCATTTTCAAACGTGGTGGTATGAAACAATCAATACTATGTTTTTGTTCGAGTTGTGTCAACTCGTGTATTACCACCAACTTGAGGACATTTGAATAACCTCCTAAATCATCCAATGTTGGTATGTGAGCAACGTAACAGTTTCCGTTCTTATCAACCATTTTCATCTTCCCATTGTTGAAGTACTTTACCTCTGGGTTCATCATCATTTCCAGTATTTCAAGGTGGCATATCTCTTGACCAAACTGCATTTCCATACGTCGTAGAAATACGCCGTTGGTTCAATCTCCCCTATCATATGCGAACCATCTTTGGTCGTGTTATAAATCATCAAATAAGGAGCAATGATCTTGTCTTTAAAACCGTATGTCGCCTTACCGTTGATGATACAAACGTGGTTGTTAAGACTTCCCTCATTGTTGTTGTTAATAACATGGGATGAAACCAAATCCATAACTTTTTAATTGAATCTTTTTTTTTTACTTTTTAAAAATTTTTATAAAAAAGAAAATGAAACAGCCACATCAAAATGCCCAACTATTTACGTGTAAACATAAGTTTGTAAATCATAATGGAATTTCACTATTTACTTTGTGTGGAAAATAAAGTCAAAACCTATAAGCCTATAGCCATCATTACTACCTTTGGTGTGACAATCCATACTACTGCAAAAGTTAATATGAATGAACAGTGTACCCACGGTTTTCCATAGTAAAACCGTGTGCTAATTGCAATACAATGGGCAAAAGTTGGTGGTTTTGAACGCATGCTTCAATTGTACTGTACCATTGACATGATGTTACAATGTATGCCTATTTTTTTCCATTTTCCAAAAGCATGAACCTTTTTTGTCGTCATTAAGTTGCTTCTACTCCGTACTTTTGTTTATGCGTGTAAGTGTGACTTATTGTAATGTGTTAAGTGAAATAATTTCTTTGTATATAAATTTGGATATAAAAGTGTGTCTTTATGTTCAAATTAACGACGCCTTCTTGTGAAAGTTGATAATTAAACGATCATAGTTGCTAATTATACGATGAAAGTTCAATTTAGGTGGTACTGTTTGTTTTTGCATAAAATAACGACCCCTTACAATGTGATAATTTATTTAGAATCTGATCATAGTTTCTATTTAAGGATAATTTATCGTGGCCTTTTTGTCAAAGTCGCTAGTGTTTGTTTCCGGTTAAAATAATGAGCCCTTAGTATGTCATATTTTGTTTTGCTTAGATTTAGATCATAGTGTGTATTTAGCGATAATTTAGATGAAAGCTTAATTTAGGTGATAGTGTTTGTTTTTGCATAAAATAATGAACCCTTACTATGTCATATTGTATTTTGGTTAGATTTTGATCATAGTTTCTTTTTGGCGTTAATTTATCGTCGTCTTTATGTCAAAGTGGCTAATTAGACGATGAAAGCTTAATTTAGGTGATAGTGTTTGTTTTCGCACAAAATAACGACCCCATACTATGTCATATTGTGTTTATCGTCGCCTTTATGTCAAAGTGGATAATTAGACGGTGAAAGCTTAATTTAGGTGATAGTGTTTGTTTTCGCATAAAATAACGACCCCTTACTATGTCATATTTTCTTTTGGTTAATCAAAGTTTCTATTTAGGGATAATTTATCGTCGGCATTATGTCAAAGTGGATAATTAGACGATGAAAGCTAAATTTAGGTGATAGTGTTTTGGTTAGATTTTCATCAAAGTGTCTATTTAGCGATAATTTATCGTGGCGTTTTTGTGAAAGTGGATAATTAGACGATGAGAAAGTGGTTAATTAGACGATCAAAGTTTAATTTAGGTGAAAGTCTTTGTTTATGCATAAAGTAACAATGCCTTTGTACTTCATACTATTTTATGGTTACATTTTGATCATAGTCTGTATTTAGCAATAATTCATCGTCACCTTTATGAGAAAGTGGTTGATTAGACGATGAAAGTTTAATTTAGGTGAAAGTGTTTGTTTATGCATAAAGTAACTAATTTAAGCTTATATTTTCATCATAGTCTGTATTTACCGATAATTTACCGTCGACTTTTTGTGAAAGTGGCTAATTAGACTTTGAAAGTTGAATTTAGGTCATTGTGTTTGTTTCTGCATAAAATGACGACCCGTTTGTATGTGATATTGTTTTTTGGTAGATTTTGATCATAGTGTGTATTTATCGATAATTTATCGTCGCCTTTTTGTTACAATGGCTAATTACACGATCAAAGTTGAATTTAGCTAATACTGTTTGTTTGCGCATAAAATAACGACCCCTTTGTATGTGATTTAGTTTTTTGCTAATATTTTCATTATAGTGTCTACTTAGCGATAATTTATCGTCAGCTTTTTGTGAAAGTCGGTAATTAAACTTTCAAAGTTGAATTTAGGTGATGGTGTTTGTTTTTAAATAAAATTAATACTTCCGTTCAAATTTTGAGCTTACAAATTCACCTTTTAACACCAATGTCATTACACCCTTAATTTGTGCTATACTTACGGTAATATTTCTTAAGTACCGTGTAATTGGCCACCATCATATCATCATAAATCTTTCTTACAATTGCCTACATAACTGACTTTGGGTAAAAGTAGTATTACCAAGTAGGGGTGAGCATCGGAACTGGGCATCCGGTATTGGATCCGGTCCCGGTTTGGACCCGGCGGGTAAAGACCCGGTCCCGGGTCCTAAAATAACTACCCGGTTAGTACCGGGACCAGTACTGGACATTTTTGGACCCAGTTCCCGGTACTGGTCCCAGTTCCAAGTGGTATTTTACTAATTTACTTATTTTATTTGCCTAATTTTAATATTTTCCGACATTATACATATAAGTGATATAACCCAAATTTGTAATATTGTATTTGATGTTAGATCTTTAAATTTTTTTTTTCAAAAGAAATACAATATTAAAGTATTAAATCATGTTTAAAATATCTTTTCCAAAAAAAAAATTATGCAAAAAATACAACTGGGTACCCGGTTCCTGCCAGGACCGGGACCTGGTCCAGATCTGGGTACCCGACCAGTACCGGGTCCAGGTAAAATGACCGGATACCCGGTTGTGCTCACCCCTATTACCAAGGTAAATATGAAGGGCTTAGATTGTTCCATGTATCAAAAATACATAATTTTGTTGACCAAAGTTGAATATTGGTCTATAAATTCCAACTTTATTGATGAACACAAGCTTCACTACACATACCACCAACTTTTTATTTGATAAGTTGATATTTGATATGTATTTTACCCCCGATCCCAATGATTTTTAGCTCTAATACGGCTCTTTTGAGCCATTTCTACTAACTTTTGCTATTTCGAGTGTTTGTTGTGCTTTTTATTAGATTTTACAGGAATCGATGATTTATCATTGTTTTCCGAGCCTTTTGAAGCACTTGAAGAAGTTAGTGAAGAGTTGAAGTCATTTGGGAAGCTTAACTGAAGATTAGAAGTGCTAAAATGAAGAATTAAAGACGTAATTAAGGAAGAGCGAGCAAAAATCGAGAAACGAGCCAAGCAAGCTGTTTGCCCGGGTCGAAGCCAGCCGCCCGAGTAAGGGCTGCTCGCCCGGACCCTTCCGGGCGGGTGGCTTTGAGGGCGTTTTCCGCGTGTTTTTGAGCGTAATTAGGTTTATTACTTAAGTTTTTAGTCTCCTAATTTGTCATTTTATGCTTTTCTTACTTTAAAAACCCTAGTTTACTCTAAAAAATTCTCTCAAAGTGTAGAAATCTTATTAATCTTTCAATCAATAATATTTAGGTTTTATTTCAATCTCAATTCTTGTTCTTAATTAATGTTTATTATTATTTTTAATTTCTTTTCTTAGTTTTAATAATTTTATGTTTAGATTTAATTTCTTGATTATTGTTGGTTTGTTTAGTTTAATCATGCTTAGGCTTTTAATTGTTTTTATTGATTTAGTTTTTGTTCTTTCAATTATGAGTGAGTAGTTTCTTTTCTAGGACTAGGGGATCCATGGATTAATTGGTGATGTTTTGCTCATAAATATTAGTTTAGCTATTAATGTGCTTGAATTCCTGTTGTCAATTGTTATTGCTTTCAATTAAATACTAGCCAGGTTTAGTTGTTAGTTTGATATTGTTGAAATCGATGCCAAGAGGTAAGATTACCACAATTAGATCATAAGGACAATAGGCAAAACGAGTCTAAGTGAGCGAGAGCCATTAGAGGAGTTTTGAAGGGGACTAGATTCGAGAGAATTAGTGGACCTTAATTCAAGGAAATTGATAATCTACTTAATTATTTGTGTGCAATTCGTTGATTAATCTGTGGTGAACCGATGTCCTAGGTTTAGTCATTAATTTAATTCCTTAATCAATTTCGTTCTAATTCTAGTTAATTTCTTGATCACAATTATCATTCAAAGGCCCTTTACACAGTCTGAACTTTTTAGAACTAATAGGTTTATTTGCTTCCCTGTGGATTCGATCCTTACTTCCCTAGCTATATTAGTTAGAGTGTTAGGTTTATTTTTTATAGGTGTGCGACAGCCTCATCATTATTGTATACTTACACTGCAATTTCACCCAAAAGTATAAACTGTCCAAATTTTCAATTGATACTCCACCGAAAAATATTACATTTGGGGAGACACCTTCTTCCTCCAAAAAACGTCCTCATTGTTTCTTTGGAATATGTTCGTCTCCCTTAACTATTAAGTCACCAAAAGAATCACCTGATCCTGAATTTTAATATTTTCTCCTCATAGTAAAGCTCCTATTAATGTCGAAAAAACACAACTTGTAACGCTTGATGAAGGAAACCAAGGTTACAAGAGAGGAAGTAATGTGGCACCTACTAATCTAGCACCAATCTTCCTACATTCTGATAACTCATTTGAAGTTGGTTCTGCTTCAGACAATTCAAGCAACGGAAATCATGATAACGGGTCAGACGATGACATACATGGTGTACCCCCTCCTGGTAATTTCAATGAAACACAAAATAAAAATGCTTATGCGACACTAACATTTCGTAGTAGCAGTGTCTCGTTGCCACTTTCTATCCCGATCATCCGCATCTCTTTCTTGACACAATCTTTGCTCAACAGCTGCTGTATAATTTTCCCCAAACTCAACTAAACTTGTATGCACCTTTACAAACTTATCAAAGAAGTTGTGAATACTTTCCACTCTTTGCGTTGTTGTCATTCCTGCCCAAAAAAAGTCCTTTAAATATGCAGTAATCCACATAGACCGTTCATCATATAACTTTGTCAGCCACTCATTTGTGTGTAGTCCAAACTTATCAATAATTACCTTCCAACATTGTTCAAAATCACATGGACTAAAGCTATTATAAATAGCACTTTTCAAGTACTTCTTAAGTAATTTGTACCTAATAATACATTGACAATCAAAATTAATTATGTTGAAAAACCAACAATAAGTTATAAAATCTGAATATGAATGACAATCAAATAAACAAGAAACAAACTTACTTGGATACTCCACCAAGCTTCAATGGAATTTTCTGCATGATATGCCACAAACACTACCTATGTATGGTGTTTGGCATCACATCGTTAATTGCTCGTTTTATGGCAGGGGCCTGATCTGTTAATATAGTCTTCGCAAGTTTGTCGCCCATGCATAACAACCACTGCCTAAAAATCCATGAAAAGGTTTCTACATCCTCATGAGCAACCAAAGCACATCTAAAAAGGGTTGTTTGACCATGGTGGTTCACACCTACAAAGTTTGCAAATGGCAAATCATACTTATTTGTCATATGTGTGGTCTCAAAACATACAACATCGCCAAATTCTTGATACGCAACCTTACTACGTGCATCAACCCAAAAAACATCCTGCAAACCACCACTAACATCAACCCGTAACGTGTAATAGAAGTCGTTGTTGTCCCGCCTCATCCTGTCTAGATAGCCCAACAGAGCCTCGGCATCTCCCTTGTCAAGCTTCATTTTCCTTTCTTTGTCTACTACATGTTGCATGTCATTCCTTGTAATTGGCATGTTAGCTAAACCGTCTCTCTCCCTTGCAATACTTCCATGAATTTGAGTTACTAGAACACCTACTTCAACATCATATATAACTCTTCTACGCAGATTATCAGTAAACACTTGCATCCTATATTCCTTAACAAGTCGACTATCATTTGGCATAGGTGTATGCCCATTATGTTCTAGAAATACTTTCCTTATTACCCACATATTCCTCTTATTCAAACTACCATAAACCTTTGCTTTGCAATCACATTTTTTGGACTTCCTGTTACGCACTATACCCTTTGGGATATTGTTTGTACTATCAGTTGTACTACGTTTTCCCACACTTTTAATTATTGGTTTTCCCCAACATTCACAACGCCAAGTCATTGCCCTCCTTTCATTTTTTGAATTCTTAGCTCCCTACACTCTACTAATACCAAAACCAACATACTTTCCGTACCTCTTGTACAACTCTTCAATCAATCCCGAGTTCTTAAATGTCATACCTACCTAAGGAGTTTGGACACAATCCACATTCAACTGACAACCTTCGTTTGACATAATAGGACTTCTACTCCCACTTGATACAACATCATCACAATCAAACACATCCATTCTAAGATCATAAAACAACCGACAATGTAACTTTAAATCAATTGCATCCTCATATTAATTCCTACATTAGGTCGTAAACTAAATAAATGAAACTTTAAATTTCCAAATAAATCATAATAAACGACACACATGAATTATAATTCATTCATAAATTAATTACTACCAATTAATTACCAAATAAAATAAATTAACCAACATCAAACAACGTTATTTAGTAGTTATAAGTTTCAAAACTATGATTGCATGCCACCTACAACTAAAAAAACAAACAAATTTATCACTTAACTTAATCAAACAAACACAAACATCATTAACTAAATTAAACATGCTACAACAAAATATACTTCACTAACTATTATCAATTAAATTAAACATGCTACAACACAAATTAACACAACAAGAACTTGCCTTTTCACACTTAATTTGCGCCTTTAACTAAATCTTTGCCCCGCTCCCTTCCAATTCAATTTCAGCTTTTATACCCTCTTCAATAATACATTCATACCCAACACTAATTTCCTACCAAACATATGAAACCTACAACTATCAATTTGGTAAAGTTAATGTTACTGTTCAAAATAATAACAAAGGGACCACTAATACTTTAAAATATTATTTGCCTAACATGCGGACCCCACTAATACTTTAAAATATTATTTGTCCTAACATGCGGACCCCACTAATACTTTAAGATATTATTTGTCCTAACATGCGGACCCCACCAACAGTTAATCATACTATTCATTGTATACCAATACGTTTCCTAAAGTACATATACTTAACTAATACTTCACAACTACAAAAACAATACCAGCCCATATTTTGTCAATATTTACAGCAATACCTGTGAGATGTTTAACCCCACATCTAACAGTTAGATGTGGGGAATGCCTCATTAGTTAGTCTTCAATAATTAGTGATCACATTATTATACTTTCTTTCTTACTTTTCTTACTTGTTAACACAAAAACTATGAGTGGATTCTTTCCTTCTTGTCCACACATCAAACTATCAGTGGATAACTATTTGCTCAATTTATTCTTTGCTACCAATCATGTGAATAAATATTCACTAAACACTTTTCTTCTTGCTCAAGCTGTTAAACAACATATGTTTATTTCTTCCTTATATTGACTACTAGTCAACTTCTTTCAATGAACAAACATTCCAACATCCTTGATCTATTAAGATAATGATAACAACATAATGGATTTATAGTAGTCATATCACCAGCTCAACATGTCATCATGCATAATCAACAATTGATCATATAAGTCACCATGAGTCAACATAAAGCTTCTAATATGAAACTTATGCATTTAAGCTACTTCTAGCATGATTATAAGCTTATGAAAAAACCTTTGTACTTACATATTTTGTATAATAGCGATGACCCACCACTACTACTAAAATCGCTTAACTCGAAGCCTCCTACAAAACATAATTTAAAATTAATCAAAAACCTCCTTTGACTAAATTTTACAGCAACTCTAAACTATTTTGAAGTGTTGAAATTTCAACCTAACAACTCTTATACCATCTCTAATCAATTCCATAAGTTACCAATTAGTTTTCCTTTCGAAAACCTTTGTTTTTCATATTTTTTCTAAAATGGCAGCAATATAATATTGCTTAAAAATTCCTTTAAAAACCTTTAAATTTTATGATTTGGGTATAAATACTTCTACGTATAACAATATCCTACTATCAACATATGAAGGTTTTATGCACTACAAACACATGCACATAAATTATAGCATGATCATAATATTACTACTACAATTTTTCATGCTCTTAATAATTTTTCAGCAATTCTTTTTCACTCAAAAACCTTTCAAAAACAATCTAAATTTCATAGTTTAAGTACATAACACTATAACAATACCATATGATCATCATATGATAGTTTTATGTGTTAAAAACTCTTTTACACACTTTAAAGCATAATCATAATACTATTACTATAATTTTTCAAGCTAATAATAAATTTACAACAATATAAATCCTTTTAAAAACCTTAACCAGAACTTCGTAACATCATAAATATTACTACATTAACTTATGATCATAAATTCATAATACATGAACTTAGAACATAAACATTGCAAACCCTAATTATAATTTCACGAACAACTTTAAGAACAAGATTATAATTAAGGAGTGAAATTAAAATTGAAGAGGAGATATGTTTTTTCTATATTACCGAAACCACGAAGAAGAGGAAAAGGAGAGGCGGCTGTAGGTTGGCCAGCTGATGTCAGTGGGTCTACAGCCTGCTAGCGGCTAGCTGGTGGCCGATAGCAGGTGGGTGGTCACATGTGGGCCTTGTGAGGAGGGTGTTTCCAGGTAGGGGTTTTAGGTAGGGTTGTACAAGATAATCCGATCCGAGCGATTCGATTTGTGATCCGTTCCAAGAAAGTTGGATAAATATTACAATTTGGATAATTTAGATAGGATATCCAGCACTTATCGGATCGGATACTGATCACACTTTTCCCATTGTCGAATATCCGACATATCTGAAACACTTGACAAATTAAGCTTCTCAGATTGGATCAGTCGGATCACTCATATTTCAGATCGGAACGGATTATTTCATTGAATTTAATAGTTTTGTATTATTTTCATATTAACTTTTTACTTTATAAATATATTTTCAGATCATCGAATATCCGGTTATCCGATCCAACATTTTTCATAAATACTAAAATGCTACGAAATACTTTATAAAAATTATATAACCTCAAAATAAATATTTTGACTATTTAAATAATTAACTTCCTTTAGTTAATTACTTTATAAAAATTTTATTTCTTCTTTCGAATACTAAAAATGTACTTAATAAATATTAATTTAACTTGAAAATTACCTAAAAATACGGGGTATTACAGGGAGGGTATTAGATAATGTCACTTTACTAATTGTTTGGTAAAAATAAAATCAATTTTTCTATGACAATCAAAGATTGCATCCAAAATCAAAACTCTAGAATTTAAAATCCAAACAACAATCACCATTATACCCCAATTTAAAATTCTAAAATTTATTTCCAACCAACAATCAACGATTTTACCCAAATTGAAACCTTAGAATTTAATTTCTAGCAATAATCGGCGATTTCACCCAAATTCAAAACCCTAGAATTTAATTCAATTCTCCCATTAATTTGCTCTTCACAAATTGAGGAAATAAAATTGGTGTTTCCCCTAGAAAATATTGACTTTTTGTGTGAAGGGAGAGAGTTGAAGAGATCTGGTTCAATTAAAAATTCTACAATCAAGAATAGGAAGTATGTGTATTATGTTCCTAGGGTCTCCATTACAAAAAAACTAGAAGTGATTTCCCTTGCCATAATGATGTTTTAGTAGATGTTGGGATTTGGTCATTAATTATTTTTTTGGGACAGTGTTTTGGTATTACAATGATTAGGGTCAAAATTTCTACATTAATATGTGACTAACTATAGTATGTATATGGGGTAAATATTCCCCTCACTCTTCCTGCGGCTATGTGTTTTCTTGTTTCGCTTCAACTTTTCTGGTTGTGAGTGCTACCGTGGTTCCCTTCTTTCCTATCTGTAGGGTGGAAGATCTTTTTTGGGATCGGGTTTTTTTTGTCTAGGCTTGGGTTTTCTAGGGTTCTCTTTGTGTTTTTTGATGTAGATGGTTCACTTTTATTTCGACGGCTAGGGTTTTCTTTTAATTAGTAATTTTCTTCCTTTGTATTTTCTTGGTTGTATTTATTATACGTGAGTGGGTGCAGTTGTCATTATGGACTCGTTGGAAGTAGCAATGAATATGTTTAGGTTAATTGAAGAGGAGGATGAGAAATTGGACATATATGCAATCCCTAGTGACGACATGATATCTCGGATTGAATTATGCCTTGTGAGGAAATTGTATACCCAAAGTATCTTTAATATCGTAGCCGTGAAAACAATTATGAAGAATGCTTGGGAACCGAAAAAGAATTTGATGCTTAGAGAGTTGGGGAAAAATCTTTTCATATTCCAATTTTTTGTACATGGGGATCGATAGCATGTCCTCGGCTCGGGACCATGGGCGTTTGATGGACATCTCTTACTCTGACGGCCTATGGAGGGGATAAACAACCTGAAAATATTGAGTTCACCTATGCAGACATGTGGGTAAGGGTGTATGATGTGCCTTTGGAGAAAAGAAATAATAAGGGTGTAATGTTGGTGGGGTAAAGGTTGGGGGCGTTTCTAGAGCTAGATGAGACGAACCTTTCAGGGTAGACAAAATCTATGGGAATCTGGGTCCGATTGAATGTTACAAAGCCTTTGTGCAAGGGAAAGAAGATAGTTATAAAGGGTATTGTGAAGCGAATTTCTTTCAGATACGAAACGCTGCCTAATTTTTGCTATATGTGTAGGATGATAGGTCATATTGCAAAGGAATGTGAAGAGTAAAATGAAGACATACCTGAGTCTCAATACCCATTTGGGTAGTGGATGAGAGCATCTCCTGTGAAAGCAAGGAATAGGGTTAATAATAAGGAAAGGGAGTAGGAATATAGACTTGTAATGGAGTTGAGAAAGACGTAGAAGGCGAGGAAGAGGCTGAATTTCGATGGCCGTGAGGATAGTATAGTGGGGCGGTCATTAAGGGGAGTGAGGAGGCTATGTAATGTGGGACAGGTGAGGGGGGGGGGGGGGGGAAGAGGCATGAGCTTAGCAAGCAAGGAGGGAAGGTGGGAACTAGAAGGTTAGAATAGGGGATGGCAAAGTAACAGGACAGTGGTATTGTAACACCCTGGTTTTCTCCTTCCTAAAACTACTAACATTTCCGGAAAACATTTATAAATAATCGAGCCCCAACTACTTTAGAAAACCAAAGCATTACGCCACTGTGAAACGGCTAAGGATTTACCAAAGTACTAAAGCGGAAGACTTAACTTTTTAAAAAAACAAAAACCAAAACAACTTAATTAAATAAACTTCAAAACCAAATCCCATGATACTTTTTAACAACTTGGAACCGACATAACGGCCCTTCAAACCAAATAATTTTAATATCTTTAAAACAACGTTAATCCATCATGATATAATAAATAGATAATAGTCACTTAATTTTTAAGCAAATACTAAACAACATGAACACTCTTCACTCAATCCCAGCATGATCGACTAGATGCCCACCTGAAACCGTTGCTTACTCTTTATTCAAGACTTCTACCGCCATAATAGATGGTGTCGTAGGGCCAAACAAAGGTTAGCCATGCACACAAAGCACGTAATAGCAAAGCTGAGTACATAAGCATAAAGACAATGCAACACACTGGCATGAATAATCCTAGGCAGGAGCATCAAAGTAAACATCAACCATACCTTTACCACAATTGCAACATCATAGACTCTAAGACTCTTACTTCCGAATAATTATTATATAATTGGATTTCGCATCGAACGGGCTCCTTCCTATAAAATAAATAATTGCCCAAAGGGACAATTGGGAGCAACTCCAAGAAGGTATTACTATGCCACCTAGTGGCGGAATTCCAGCGCATATAAGATAAAAATCTAAAAAAATAGAAGTACAACGTCTTGTACCCCTAACTAGGAGTTGAATCCTCTGTTAGACAACTCCCCCCACTGTTCATACTCAGGTATATACGTTCCAAGAGTTTTGGTGCGAATCCTCTTTCACTTTACGTGATTAACCATTATAACTTGTGAGACTCTCACATAACAAACATCATAACATGCATAACATCACACCACATTTCATAACATAACATGACATGAACACCTATTAATTATCTTCATTGATAAGTGAACATATTTTATTCCTTTTATTAATCCTCTCTAGACCACACATTAACTGTGAGTGGTTAATTACTTCCTTAACAGTCCACACATAAACTGTGAGTGGATAACTTCCTTTACTAGTCCACACTAAACTGTGGTGGATAATAATAATAAATTGCTCAATTACTACTAATCATGTGAATAAAATTCACTAACTCTTCTTTGCTCAAAATATTAATAACATAATCTTTCATGCTCATTTTTGACTACTAGTCAACTTCTTTTATTAAACATGCATTCCAAACATCCTTGATGTTATTATTAATAATATATATAATAGAATGCAAAATAAATACTCATGGATTATCATGTAATCATGCATACTTGAACATTCATATAAGTCAACAAAAGTCAACAAGAGTCACATAACATACTTCATATCATATAGTTTCTAACATGAAACTTATATATCAATCTACTACTAGCATGATCCTAGCATGATATTCTACTCATGAATCTTTAGTACTTACGTACTTGTATAATAGCGGTGATTCGCCACTACTTCTAGAACTCACTTGATTCGAATCCTCCTATAAAACATAGAGGAAAACTATATAAGAAAAACCTCTTTGACTAAACTTACAGCAACTCTAAACTACTTTTTACTAGTGGATAAACATCCATAACTTCCTTACTATGTCTCTATTAATTCCATAACTTGTCTCTTTATTTTTCTTTTCGAAAACTTTTATTTTTCATTACTTTCCAAAAATGGCAGCTTTACTTAATTATTTCAAGCCTCTTAAAACTCTTTTAAAACACTTATTTTTGATAAAAACACCATATTAATATCCTTATAGGTTTATGGTTCGATTCTTGCATTAGAATTTAATTTGGAAACTTGTAAGTAAAAACACCTAATTTTACTTCTTATAAACATGCCTTAATAAAAATTACAGCATATTATTTAATTAAAAATCCTTTTAGACCTCTCTAAACTTCTGAAAAGCCCTAAAAACAACATGGATTGATCATATAATGTAATACTTAACTTATATGATTAATTCATACTATACATACTTTAAAACATTAATTATGAATTTTATAAAATCTGGACAGCTTATAAATCATACTTAAATCATCTTTAAACTTCATAATCATACTAAAAATATATGTGATCTTAGATTTCATATATGATCATACTAGCATAATATGAACACTTAAAACGTTTTAACATGTATTAACAAAAATTTTCAGATTTGTTTTTAATACTTAAATTTGAAAAACCAATCTAAACATCATAATTACAACAACAAAAAAAAACTATGATCATACCACTTCAATCTAGATCATAAAAATAATTTAAAACAATAAAACTTCATACTTTCTCAAACCCTAATTAAAATTTCATGATCAACTTTTTAAATCTATAATTACAAATATAAAAACATGATTATAAATCATAAAACATTACTAAACATGATCATAAACATAATTTATAAAACATGCTTAAGAATTAAATTAAATTAGAAGAAAAGTTTTTTTTTTTTTTTGTACCTACGAAAATCGAGAAGGCAAAGGGGAGGAGGTGGCGGCGACGGCCGGCCGGCGAGGGGCAGCAGAGGCGCAGCAGTGGCGGAGAGGTGGCCGGCGACCTTCGGTCTCTTCGTCGCTTCTCCCTTCGTTTTTTTTTTTTTTTTTTTTTTTCTCTCTTCTTCTCTCTTTTGCTTTTGGAAATCCTACTTGAATGCTTGGGAAATTCTGAATTTTGGTTTAAAAGAGGGTATTAAAGCCCCAAAAGGATTTAGAGTTGGTTTAGGAAAAGCCCAAAAGGTCTAATTGAAGTGGGATTAGTTTTGGGCCCATAATTAAACTAATCATGGCAACCCATTAAAAACACTTTTAAAAGCCTTACAAAATATTTTCACACATTTTAAGACCTTCATAAAAATTATTTTATGACCTTATAAAAATTTATTTCTTTAAAATAAAGTAAATAAAACTCCGTAATTAATTAAATTCCTTTAATTAATTATTTTCAAATACTTTTATTCCTTTAAAATACGTAAAATGTACGTATAAATACTATTTTAATTTTATAACGTGTATAAAATTACGGGGTATTACAGGTATATCTACAAACATGGATATAACAATGGAATCCGAGGCGGATACCGTGGAGGAGCGCTCCCGCCGGGCCCAATGAGTCTAATATGTCTAAATTGTCGAGCCCAATGGCAACCCTAGTACGGTTGATGACCTCCATAGTTTTCTACAGATATGGAAGCCAATGGTGGTTTTTCTTTTAGAAACCAAGTTGAGCAAGAGGGAGATGGAGGAAAGAAGTGGTAAATGCCAAGGGGTTCATGTTGATAGTTATAGTAGGTCTGGTGGGTTGGCTATGTTGTGGAAGAGTGGTGGTGGAGTGCGGGTTTTGTCTTTCTCGAGTCGCCATATTAATGTTTGTATTACAGTTGAGGTGAGTAGTCGTATAAAATGGAGGTTTACGGGAACCAATGGATGGTCGAAATCTCAAGAAAAATGGCGTACGTATGAGCTTATAAAGGATCTTAAAAATCATGAGGCTATGCCTTGGGTCTGTGGTGGGGATATTAATGAGGTTATCTATAATAATGAGAAAATAGGAGGGGGGGGGGGGGGGGGGGGANGGGGGGGGGGGGGGGGGGGGGGAGGAGAACTAAGGATCAAAGGGTGTTAGATGATTTTTAATCTTTAATTATTAGGTGATTGTGATTTTGTGAACATAGGATTTAAGGGGGTATAAGTTTACTTAATGGGATAGGAGAGATAGGGAGAATTCTATGAAGAATAGTTAGATAGATTTCTTGCTGATAGTGATTGGGTTGCGACCTTTTCTTTTGCAGAGTTATCCATATTAATGATAATTTTTCTAAACACCTTCCCATCAAATAGTTGAAGCTTAATAATAGAAATCAGGAAAGATGGAAGAGAAGATGAAACAAGAGATTTAAATTTAAGAATATGTCAGTTTTAAATGAGGGATGTAAGAGGGTGATGGATGAGGAGTGAGCGAGGGTGCATATAGGAATAGGGGATGCTAGTGGTGTGATGGCGAGGTTGGAGGGGTGTAAAGATGCTTTGCTAGAATGGAATAAGAAGGAATTTAGAAGTGTGAAGGAGAGTATTGCTAGAGTTACAAAGAAGCTGTGGTTTATGCAAAATGTGGGGGAAAGGAACGACTTTATGTAGGAGTTATGAAAGTGCTTCCATAAGGAAGAGATGATGTGGTGGCAGAGGAGCAGAGTGGATTTTATGAAGTATGGTGATCAAAATTCGAGTTGGTTCCACGAGAAGGCTACACAACAAAGACATAATAATCATATTAGCAAGCTACAAACCAAAGGTGGCGCATGGGTGGGGGATGATGACGGGTTTATGAAGGTAATTATGAATTACTTTGATAATGTTTTTATGACAAATTTTGATAGTGTATTGAGCTGTGTGTAACCAATAATTACGGAGGGTATGGATAAATTTCTTTGCAAACCATATAACAAAGAAGAAGTGACCACGACACTAAATGTACTCCGGGAAAACTCCAGGTCTGGACGGTATGAACCCTTTCTTTTTCCAACATTTTTGGGATATAGTAAGAGAGTTTGTTTCTTTACTTGTGCTAAGTATTTAAACGGGGGTCCTATTCCGAAAAGTCTAAATCATAATAATGTTGTCCTTGTTCCTAAAGTGAAAAATGTGAGTAAGGTAGAAGATTTTCTCCCTATTAGTCTTTGCAATGTAATCTTTAAATTGGTAACTAAAACAATTGCAAATAGGCTGAAAATGATTTTGCCTTCCATTATTTCAGAAAGTCAAAGTGCTTTTACTTCTGAAAGACAAATTTCGGATAACATAACTTTGACTTTTGAAACTTTTCACACTAAAGATATGTTGTCGGGGCCGAATAATTTTTTAGCCCTTACACTTTATATGAGTAAGGCTTATGATAGGGTGGAATGAAGTTTCTTGAGGAGAATTGTGGATAAGATGGGGTCTTCGAAACAATAATGGATTAATTTAGTTATGAAGTGTGTGAAGTCTGTGTCTTATTCTTTTGTGATCAAAGGGGAGCCTTAGGGGCATATTAGAGGTAGCCAATGGGCTGGGTTGACCCATAATTTCCTAACCCAGCCCAAGCCAACCCAATTCGCCCGTGGCAACCCCTAGGGCATATTAGGCCTAGTACGGGAAGTAGGCAAGGGGGCAAGGGTATCTGCGGAGGATTTATCTACGATGTTTAATAATGCGGTGGACATAAGGATTATTTTAAAGGGCATAAAGTGGCTTATAATGCTCTTGTTATCTCACATTTAACTTTTGCAGACAACTCTAATTTATTTGCAAAGCAAGGCAGGACCAAGCTATGAAGGTTCATACTATTTTGCAAGATTATGGACAACCTTTAGGTCAAAAGATCGATAGGGAAAAGACAGATGTGATGTTTGGAAGAGGGGTGAAGGAGGAGGCAAGAGAATAAATAATGGAGATTTTAGGAGTGTGACGGTTGGAGGCTTATTCCATATACTTGGACTTTTGTGGGTAGGGTCAAAATTTACTTCTTTTCTATTCTTCAGAGTCAAGATATCCAAGCGAATAAATGGTTGGATGGACAAATTCCTTTCATGGTCAGGTAGAGAAGTGCTTATTAAAGCTATAGCATAAGTAATTCCTATTGATGCTATGAGTGTGTTCAAACTCCTTCAAACCATTTATAATGATATTGATGCTGTGGATCAGAAATTCTGGTGGGGTGGGGGAATGTCTGGAAAATCCATTACCTTAGGTGGAATTCTTAGTGTGTTAATAAGGAGATAGGAGGTTTAGTGTTTAAGGATTTGGGTTGCTTTAATCTTGAAATGTTGGTTAAGAACGTGTGGTGTATGGTGATGAATCCAGATTTGTTGGTGCATAAGGTCTTGAAGGGTATTTTCATAATAGTAACATCTTAGAAGTGCCACTAGGTAGTAGACCAAGTTTTGTGTTGAGGATTTTATGGGAGGCTCGTGATGTGATAGTGAGGGGATCGAGATGGTTGGTGGGGAATTGTGTGAGCGTGAGGCTGTGGTGTGATCCGTGGCGTCTTCGTCTTTTGACATTCAGAGTTTTCTCTCTTAGAGGTAATCATGATGAAAATTTAAAGGTGAGTTAATTGATATTGAGAAGGGGAAGTGGAGAAAGGACTTGGTGAGGAGTATGTTTATTCCAATGGATACGGAGCTAATTCTTGAGCAGCCTCTCTGTACTACATGGCCAAAGGACACATTGTGATGGGCTTATATGGCGAATGGGGAATACTCGGTGAGGTCGGGTTACCATGTCCTAATGTCTTCTACGAATAGCATAAGTGATAGTGGTTGCGTAAATTCTGGAATGGTATTTGGAAATGTTCGCTGCCTCCAAGAATTAAAATGATGGTGTGGAAGGCTGCAAGGAAGGAGTTAGCCATGAGACAAAATATAGCAAGAGGAAATCTAGGGTGTGGAATGGCTTGTGTGTTATGTGGGGCGCTAGAGGACACGACTCAACATGCCCTTCTAGATTGTCCCTTTGCAATGGAGATTCGGTATAAGAATGGAGTTAGAGAAGAGGTATGAACACATAAAGCGCCTGATATGAGAGCATGGATGGAGTGGGTCTTGGCAAGCGGTGATAAGTGTAGGTGGGAGTGGGTGCTTACGGTTTTATGGGATGTTTAGGAGCTTGAAATAAAGAAATCCGTGGGAAGTGTACTTTGCTCCCAAATCGTATTATCCAAAATGCAAAAGGTTTTGTGGCAAGCTACAAGGAGTGTAAGGAAAAGGAGGAGGGAATAACGGAGGCGTGTAGTAAGCTGTAGAGGCCGCTAAATGCGGGGTTGTGGAAGATGAATACGGATGTGGGGGTGGCTGGAAATTATGGCGTGGGGTACGTTGTTGGGATTAGAGACCAAGTTGGTGAGGTGGTGGTTGTGGGTTGCTAGTGGTATGCTAAATATGTCATGTAGATAAGCTGACCAAATTCAAATTTCTCCTACTTTCTTATAAATGAATATAGTGGTAAGTAACGATTGTATCCACAGGAAAAATGAATGAGTTTATATTAATAGTATCCAATATTGCTATTAATCACCTAGATTACTCTAAACAATCAATAATCGAAATAAGGGGGGGGGGGGGTTTGTGATTTGTTTGGGGAATTTCAA
>PYUH01000036.1:8064999-8076000 GCA_016808085.1 Suaeda aralocaspica
GGGGGGGGGGGGTTTGTGATTTGTTTGGTGAATTTCAAAACTAATACTAAATAATGTCATCTAAGTTAAAATATAAGAATTAAAATGGGTACGAATGATATCCACTCTTAACTAATTTATCAATCTAAATACCAAAAACGGCTACTCAAGTATTGTTTAAATATTGTCAAGGATCGCGGTCACTGAATAATAGGTAAAATGAGTCTAGGCAGGTGGAGCCGCTAGATGAGTTTTGAGGGAGTCTAAATTCGAGAGTATTAGTGAGCCCTAGTTTAGTGAATTTAGTGGAATTGATTGCTTTGTGCTTGGTTATTTCATTGGTTGTTCTTGGTAAACCGATTATCCTAGGTTTTAGTAATTTGAGTCTAATCCCGTATTTTCCCGTTATTTTCCGTAGTTAGTTAGATAAGTAGTCAAAAATTCTCAACCAAGGTCCCTTACACAGTTTTTACTTTTTAGAACTAATAGAATTTAATAGCTTTCCTGAGAATTCGATCTCTACTTCCCTAGCTATATTAGTTAGATTTGTCGGTTATTTTTGATAGGTACGTGACTATCCCTTTCAATGCTCCTTAAACAACGATTCCAACTTTTCATAAACTTCCACCAGTTCTACGCGCTTTTTGTCAAAGTGTAGTTCACTACCTAACGACACCGTTACTCATGTAACATATCCTAGCCCACCATTTGACCCTAAACTACCAAAGTTGCATTTATTTTTATTTTTGCCATGTGTGATACATTTCAGGATAAATTGATTTCAGTTATCCCACCTTTTAATAGTTTGAAAATACACCTTTCAATTATTTTTGAACTGTCCCACCTTTCAACCTCATTTTCAATTAGTAGTCCTTTACTTGTTGGTGACTTGATAAAATAGGTTATCTGACACGTGTTTCCATTTAATTGGCCTTATTATAATTTTTAAATGTTTTAAGTTCTAACTTTTACTCCGACTTCTTTCTCTCTCCTCTGTTTTTCTCCCCTACTCTGCCACCCAAAATTACCACCACCCACTTACAACCTCCTTCAATAGTTTCTTCCAACTTCATCATAGTCTTCATCCTCTCTCCCCTCCTCACCACCACCACATCTTAATTCTATCACTGCCACCACCACACCTTAATTCTACCACCACCTAAGACACCGCAACAACTCCAACTCAACACCATAGTCGACTCCATTGTCGGCGGATGTGAAGCCGCCCCTTCTTTCTTCCCTCTCCCTATCACTTTATTCATCCTCATCGACGTCATCATCTTCTTCTTCCATCCTATACTTCCTTGACCCTCTTCTCTTTCCTTACCACATCGTCCCTCGCTGTTTCGACTACACTTAAGTTGTAACCAACTTCATTAATAGTTTCACCATCAGCCGTTGAGATTTCAGTTCCGCACATGGCAGTTTTGCGGGTGCTAGGTCTAGTGGTTGTGGTTGTTGATTTTTAGGCCGAATTGGGTGGTTCGATAGTTGCGGTTGTGAAGTTGGTTATTAGTAGTGGTGATTGTTCATGGTGATGATAGTTTAGATAGTAGATGATGGGGTCTTTTTTTGGTGATAAATGACGTGATAGTTTCGTTGTGGGTGATGGTGTAGGTGGTGGTGACATGGTGTGGTGTGGTGTGTTCAGGTGGGTAAGGAAGTAGGCTGTAGGTATCGGATTTGTTGTTTCCTTTGCCTTTGTTAAAACCCTTCAACCAAGCACTTACTGATGGAATAGGAAAAACTAAGAAAATGTGACCTATAGTCTAAGTTATAGGTAAAAAGGATTAGTAATTGAAAATAAAGGTGAAAGGTGGGACTATCTACACACAATTGAAAGGTGGAATTATATTTTTAAATTGTCAAAAGATGGGATTACTGGAATCGAATTTTGTTTTCAGTTTTCTATTTTTCTCAAAACAAAAAAAAAACCAAAATCATGGAAATAAAAAGTTATTTTCACTTTTCTGTTGTCAATTTTCATGATTTTCATGAGCGCAATAAATTTGACCAACTTTTTATTTATTATATGACTCATATTTTATGAGTTTGAAAAAAAAAACCATAAACACAGAAAACCAGAGCAATATCAAACAGATCCTTAAATAATCTGGATTCTTTGTTTTTTACTAGCCCCCAACCTCCCCACCCAAAAAAAAAAAAAAAAAAAATCACGACGANCCTTTCAACCTCATTTTCAATTAGTAGTCCTTTACTTGTTGGTGACTTGATAAAATAGGTTATCTGACACGTGTTTCCATTTAATTGGCCTTATTATAATTTTTAAATGTTTTAAGTTCTAACTTTTACTCCGACTTCTTTCTCTCTCCTCTGTTTTTCTCCCCTACTCTGCCACCCAAAATTACCACCACCCACTTACAACCTCCTTCAATAGTTTCTTCCAACTTCATCATAGTCTTCATCCTCTCTCCCCTCCTCACCACCACCACATCTTAATTCTATCACTGCCACCACCACACCTTAATTCTACCACCACCTAAGACACCGCAACAACTCCAACTCAACACCATAGTCGACTCCATTGTCGGCGGATGTGAAGCCGCCCCTTCTTTCTTCCCTCTCCCTATCACTTTATTCATCCTCATCGACGTCATCATCTTCTTCTTCCATCCTATACTTCCTTGACCCTCTTCTCTTTCCTTACCACATCGTCCCTCGCTGTTTCGACTACACTTAAGTTGTAACCAACTTCATTAATAGTTTCACCATCAGCCGTTGAGATTTCAGTTCCGCACATGGCAGTTTTGCGGGTGCTAGGTCTAGTGGTTGTGGTTGTTGATTTTTAGGCCGAATTGGGTGGTTCGATAGTTGCGGTTGTGAAGTTGGTTATTAGTAGTGGTGATTGTTCATGGTGATGATAGTTTAGATAGTAGATGATGGGGTCTTTTTTTGGTGATAAATGACGTGATAGTTTCGTTGTGGGTGATGGTGTAGGTGGTGGTGACATGGTGTGGTGTGGTGTGTTCAGGTGGGTAAGGAAGTAGGCTGTAGGTATCGGATTTGTTGTTTCCTTTGCCTTTGTTAAAACCCTTCAACCAAGCACTTACTGATGGAATAGGAAAAACTAAGAAAATGTGACCTATAGTCTAAGTTATAGGTAAAAAGGATTAGTAATTGAAAATAAAGGTGAAAGGTGGGACTATCTACACACAATTGAAAGGTGGAATTATATTTTTAAATTGTCAAAAGATGGGATTACTGGAATCGAATTTTGTTTTCAGTTTTCTATTTTTCTCAAAACAAAAAAAAAACCAAAATCATGGAAATAAAAAGTTATTTTCACTTTTCTGTTGTCAATTTTCATGATTTTCATGAGCGCAATAAATTTGACCAACTTTTTATTTATTATATGACTCATATTTTATGAGTTTGAAAAAAAAAACCATAAACACAGAAAACCAGAGCAATATCAAACAGATCCTTAAATAATCTGGATTCTTTGTTTTTTACTAGCCCCCAACCTCCCCACCCAAAAAAAAAAAAAAAAAAAATCACGACGAGAGTGGAGACTATTCACTATTTACGCTCGAGTCCTCGACCATTGTTGTGAACCGCCACCGTGGTGGATTCAATTAACCTATTTCCCCCCCTTTGCCTTTGAAACATAAGATAGCCCTAAAACCTCTTCATTAAACTTAAAACCCCCACCAAAATCACCACCTCTTCAAATATTCTCCCATGGGTCGCTCTAAAGCTCCTCCTAAAAAACCTCAAGCTCGCGGTGTTGATTTCAAGGTTTTTTTTTATCCTCCTTAGTTTATCCAACATTTCTTTCACTTTTAATTAGATTTTTTTTTTAAAATTTTTGCTGTTAATTGTTGTTTATTTGCAGAAATTCAAGAAGAAATTAGGCAGGAAATTGCCGCCTCCTAAAAATGCTACCAATATTGAAATTAAAGCTAAAGGTATTATATATATTCAATTAAATTAAACAATTTTATTTGTTTTAATTTTAATTTTATTTTTTTTATTTGATGGCAATTATGTAATTAGTTATTTAGTTGGTTAAATTAGATGAACTGCTATTGCGCGTATTGTGGATTATAATTCAGTTTTGATGAAGATGTTTTGTTTTTGAGCTTAATATTGATTAGAGTATGTGATTTTTATGTAAATAGTTATATATATGGTTAATTTTAAAGAGTTGTATTGTTGTTCGGAATTTCGGTGATTTATTGTGCTGTCTATGGTGTCATGATTCTGAATTTAACACAAAAAAATGAAAAATCAGCTGCCTGTGTTTGAAGATCAGGCACACTGTCCGAATTCGTAACTGTGTTTGTTTACTTTATAGTTATTGATATTAATTGAATCGATGCTATACTTGCGAATGTAGGGGGTGTTTGTTATAATATCAATGGAATGGAAATGAATTAGAATTGTGACCGTTATTGGTTGTTTGGTATATCGGGGGGAAATGGAATGGAAAGAAATTATAAGGGTAAGGTTTTTGGGTTTTGTAAGGTAATGGTACCCCTAGGAAATGGAGTGTTACTGTTACCTACCTGAGATATCAAACACTAGTTAACGGAAACACTTACTTGGGAAGTGATTTCATTTCCAAGCACTCTAAAACACTATACAAACATGCTCTTAGTGTAATCAAACTATGTTATACTTCGTATAACCTATGATGTGTACTTTGTATTTGTTACTTGGAATGATCAGTGGTTTATAATCATTGACGAATTTTTGTTAATGATTTGGCTCATGGGCAGCTATTATTCTTCCGGAACAGAGTGTGGCGTTGAATAAAGAAGGTGTTGCAGTGACCAAGAAAGGCCTCACATTGAAGGAATTGCTTCATCAAACATCTCATCACAATGTCAAAATTCGTCGAGGTTTGTATTTGCTTTATAACTTCCTATCTACATAATACTTTAGCTTTGGTTACAAACAACAGTTTGCATTGATTTAAATTTGTCCATGTGAACAAGAATCTTATGCATAAAGCCATAAAGTGAATGAAACTTGTTACTCCTTTCGTGTTTGCCTATCTTTAATCATTAAAGAAATGCGTACTAATTAATACTACAAGTTAACAACGCATTAGTCCTAAAAAATGCATACTAATCAATATTTGTGTAATAAACAGTGTCTAAATCTCTCGCATCTACTACCTCTCAACGGAAAACAGAATAGTCAACAAGCCTTTTCCCCTTCTTTTAAATTATAATTTATTCAGCGATAAGTTGCTTTGTAATATGGAAACTTGGAAAGTTTACTTTTTTTTTTGTGTGTGTGTGTGTTTGCAGAAGCATTGTTAGGTATTCGGGAATTATTGGTCAAATTCCCGTTGGAGCTGAAGTTGCATAAAAATGCTACTATTGAGAAATTGCGCGAGCGTATCAGTGATGATGATAAAGTTGTTCGTGAAACACTGTATCAATTATTTAAGTCTGTTATACTTCCAGGATGCAAAGAGGTAAGATTTGTGTGCTAGCCACTAGGGTTATAATATATTTGTGTTAACACTTGTCCTCTACAGCTTGATAAAGCTATAATGGGGGAGTTTGGTGACATTTACTTGTATATTTTGGAAGTCTGAGTTTATTTTTTTGGTTATGATATATTGTATGAGGTTTTAGAGTATGGGAAGTGTTTTATTTATTTTTTTATTTTATTTATATATATTTTTTGACAAACCCTTTTAATCTTTTTTACGTAGTAATTATGTTTGTTTAGATTTCTAGCATAAAGTATCCTAATTAACTGGTTCATAATCTTTTTATGCTAGTATTAACTTGTTCTCCTCGTTTTTGTTTCTTTCTGTTGGATGTTTTCAATTTGCCTGTCTGATACACATCATTTCTTTTTCTTTTTCTTTTTTTTTATATTTGTAGGACATTCAAGGAGCTCCTATATCTCTTATTATGGCCTATATATTTAAGGCAATGACACATTTATCAATTGATGTTCGCTTTATGGCTTTTAAGTTCTTTGATCTTGTGGTTCAGAACCATCCACCAGCATTTTCCACCTATGCAGAAAAGGTAGTGTCTGATGATCTGCATACATACCTTTAGTTTCATTATCTTCTGCAGGCAAGCTTCTACTAATTAGTAATTACAAATTTTTGCCAAGCTTGTGCCCAATGATTGAGTTATTGATGCTCTCTGTTATCGTACGGTCATACCTCATCAGGTTTTGAGCAGTGTTGTTTGTATTCATGTCCTACTCATATAGTTTATATGGTAGTATACCATTTCTTCTTGGTTCTCTTTCCTTGAGCCATAGTTCATCTCTTTTGTTTTCTCGTCTTGCTCCTCCTTTTTATAATTATTGCGGTTGCAATGAAATTATGGTATTTTTAGATTAGATATCTGTGTCTTCATGTTTCTCTCTTACTTCTAGGGATTTCTGGGTTATTTCCTGTTATCTGTTGTGTTCTTGGTTTGCTCGTACAGTCTCTTTCACGGCTAGGAATTTTATTGTTAGCTATATTATAATTCTAATATATGAAAATTAAATATTTTTCGCTTTGTATAGATTTCCTTAAAAGAAAAGAAAATTATTTCCATAGTGGAATGTGCTATATAATCCAAACATGGTTGTATGGTTGAACAATTCTAGCTATCAACTGATTTGTGCTTATAACGGATGCCATTTGCTTATGTATGGCTTCTAGTATTTGCTTTGCACCATCAATGCTCTACATCTTTTGGGTTATACATTTTTATTTTTTATTTTTTATCGTTGGTGGATTAAAATCTGGGAATAACCGGTAGTCAGTGGTGGATATTCATTGTGTGAGATGCTGAAGGTGATCAAGGTCTTTTTGTTTCCGGCATGGGAAGTAGCATTTATGGAATTATGGTCATGTCCTCATGGGAAGTAGCATTTATGGTCGTGGGAGAGAGTAAGTTTTTGGCATGGCAGAAAGTTAGTAATTGGAGGTTCTGTTGGTGGATGTTTGGGTGATAGTTGGGGATTTGAAGCAGGATGTGATTTAGATGGTGGAATGGTGAGTTAGTTGCTGATGATTAGGGTTTAGGTCTTTAGGATGAGATGTTATTGTCCAAGAATTTCTGTTCAGAACTGGGAAAAAAGGCTATTGTGGTTAGTCTAAAAGAAACTGTACCTTGTGAACAGAATTTTTGCCATAACAAGGTATTGGGAAGTTAATGAAGCACGAGTGTATGCAGCCTTTCCTTCATTTCTTAACGAGGTAAAGGATATTGGGTTGAATTGTGCATATTAAATAGGGGATAGGAATGAGTAAAAACCCTGAAAAAAGACACCAATACTCAAACGAGGACCATAATTCCCTTTCCCTGTTTTCAAAGTTTCTATTAAGGGGTCGTTTGGTTTGAGATATTATCAAAAGAAAAGGGAATGGACAATTCTCATTACCTTTGTTGTAGTTTTTTAGAGGGTTTTTGTCATTCCCATTCCCCAAAACCTTCCACATCCATTCCCTACACCCCCCCCCCACACCCTTTTGCATTCCCTTTCCTTCGTCTCCACCACACCATCACTGAAAATCCCACCCACCCCACCGCCACCCACCGACCGCCTTTGCCGCCCCTTTTGCCGCCAAAAACTTCCCTAAAACTAACCCTAGAAATTACAAAACCACCCTTACCCACCCTTCGCCACTCCTATCCACCTCCTCGCCGGCCTCCTTTGGCCCTCCCCTACCCTCCAAAACTACCTAAAACCCTTGAAACCACCATTCAACGAAAACCCTAAAAATTAATAATTAATTCGTTTAGGTTAGTTTTGGGGGGTAGGGGAGGCTGACGATGGGCGGGAGAGGGCCGAAGGAGGCTGGCGAGGGGATGGGTAGGGGTGGCGAAGGGTGGTTGGGTGGTTTTGTAATTTCTAGGGTTAGTTTCAGGGAGTTTTGGCGGCAAAAGGGGCGGCGAAGGCAATCGATGGGTGGCGGTGGGTGGAGGACGGGATGGCGGTGGATGGAGGAGGGGTGGCTGTGGAGTGGGTGGATGGTTTTTTGGTTTTCTTGGTGGCTTGATAAGGTGGTTGTATTGGTGGCTCCATTCCTTTTCATATGCAAAACAAACAACATAGCATACTAAGAGAATTGCATTCTATTCCCCCTCATACCCATTCCTTGTGTGATTCTCTTTCCCCTCTGCGAACCAAACGACCCCTAAGACTCCAGTATTGGTAGACACTCCTAGAGATATATGGTTTATTGCTCAAGGTGGTCTCTCATTAAAGTGGTACACATAAAAGAAAGCAACCAGGCCCTTTTGTGACCATTGGTAGTTGTAGTGAAGTATTGAGTAGTTTATGGATAAAGCATAGGAATTTTTTTATTGATAAATTGCTTGATGGTATCTATAGAGAGTAGCTCCTTAGCCCTCCTATTTAGATACAAGTGTGGCATCTTTCTATCCTAAATCTTAATACTTATCTTAAAAAAAAATAGAAATAAGTATAAATGGTCATTTCTCCCTTGATTAGAGGGTTGGAGAAACATAACACTCGAAAACAAGCTATAAACACTAAGTGTTCCTGTTAGTATTGGAGTTGAGGGTTATATATATTAATTTGGGACTAAGGCTTGTTGTTGTTTGAGGGTTTGATTTGTAATTGCAGCTTAACTTCTGCATTTTGTTTGAAGCATTGTCTGCTAGACCCTTGAATGAATTATATCACTGGGCATCAGGATGATGTATTGCAAACAGAACTTAATTACTACTGTTATGAGGGTTAACTTAACTTCAGCAAGTCATGTGCTTTGTCATCTTATGTTTTAGGATTGAGTAGTTGTAAAGACAACAAGAAAAAAAATTTAGTCCAGAAAAGAATTTGGGTCGGCTAGACTTGAATTAATTAGAAGAATCACAATAGCCAATAGAAAAAAATACACCTGTGTCACTTCTCCATTTCCTTCTGCCCAACCCCTTCTCCCTTCTCAATATTCTCATTATACTATGGTCTTTGATATTTCCCTCTCTGCTGCTCTGATTGACTGCAGGCTTTGGACAATTACACAGATTTGTTACAGAAGAACCAATTCTATTTGGAGGAAAAAAGCAACCTCAAATTTTCTCTTTTCTCACTCAAACGCTGCCTGTCATTGTTGTCATCAAATGAAAGAGAAGTTCATTCTTCTAAACAGGTGCCATCCTTTGAGTATTTATATTTAGCTCATTTCACTCTTATTTTGTAAGCAGTTATAGCATTTGCTTACACAATCAAACAATGCTAATTTCTTGGAAAGCTAACGGATCAAAATGGGTGCTTGACCTAATGTTTATTTATGATAGCCTAATATGTTGAATTATTAGAATTCATGTGGTGTTTAAGTCTGTCTTAAGCTGTTCAATCAACGGCTCTTTTCTGGTTTGCATTTATCAGTATGATCCTGAACCCACTATTTAACTGGAGTTCAAGACTGGAATACAGTTTTCTTTTGCTTAAATGCAGTTGCAATGTGGCCATTCTATTTCACTTATTTTTTTGTGGCATATAAAAGGGTCTGGAAGGTAAAAAGACGAAGTAAGTAAACTATGATATATATGGCTTTGTTATAAGTATCATTTGCCTGAATTAGTTTCTAATCCGTGGTAGTTGATCCTTGGACTTTAAACTCAAATTTGATCAGCCCAAAAATGTTTGTTTCAGACTGATTATGGAGCCCTCAACAAATCGATAATAATATTTGAAAGTTTCAAAAAAGGAATATGAGAACCATAGTATAATGGAGGAAGCATGTATTATGCTGGCATCTGGAATATATTATCTCTTTTTAACATGTTAGCTGTTATATTTGGTGGTTTAGACACATCTATGTTTTCCCTTAGCCTTGTCAATTCAGATTTGGATCTATAGATAATCGTATTTGGTATTTTATTCTAATACAGACTATTGCTGACAAAGAAGTGCTGCATGCTTTTGAGAGAGATGTGCCAAAGGATTCTACTGGTACGCAAAAATTCACTAGATTATACGATGTATGTTCCTCGTTTGTGTTTATTCGATGTATGCATAAACCATAAAGTTGGTATCAAATCTAGTGGTGGGTAATTAAACTTCAAAAAAAGTTTGTATCCATATATTCTAGGGTTTTTATCTTAATTTATAATCTTTTGTATGATTTACTTGTTAATTGCTGTCTGATAATTTTTATCCTTTCTTTGCATTTGAATGCAATTGCTCACTGATTGTTTTCCCAGATAGATTAATGGATAAGAAAACTCTAATATAAATGTAGCATGTACTTGTCCTGGATGAGAATCATGTGTATTAGTGCTGCTTTTTTTAGCATTTGGGATGATAAAAGAGTGATAGTTTGTTTTGTTTCTCCTTGTATTCTTGTAATGATAAATAGGTATATTATGTCCTATTCTTTCATAAGTTCTCTCTTTTGCTAAACTCTTCTGAATGTCTTGTGACTTTTTTTCTCTGATGTCTAGTAACAAGGGGCAGGTGCTTTGGGTTAATGGTTGATGACCACTTTATCCAAAATTGTTTCCAGAGTGCTGGCGTGATGTTTGAAAGTATATGCAAATAGTTTATGCACCTGCCATTGATGATTTGATGTCCAATGTACATCCTTAGGCGAGAGAACAACTTGCTGTTACACACTTGCACAACAATACATGAAAATTAGAAATCTCAACCATATTTTTTTGAGGAGAAAAAGCTGTCATTATTAATCTGAAGTTTGTCTTGTCTTCCAATCTATCCCAAGAATGGATTAGTTTTTATTAATCCAGTCTGGTAGTAGTCTTCTTTTAGTAGTCCTTAGCTTGACTTCTTGAGGCAACATGTTCTTATCTTGTCGTGTTCTGAAGTCTAGTAACACAAGGCAGGTGCTTTGGGTTAGTGTTTAGAGGACCAATTTATTTATAATTGTTTCCACTCTCCAGTTTGCTGATGTGATGTTTGAAATTGTAGGCTGCTAGTCTATGCACCTATCTTGGATGTGTCCAATATAAATCCTTAGGCAAGAGAACAACTTGATGTTACACACTTACTCATCAATAGTAGAAATCTCAATTTTTTTTTTTTTTTTTTTTTTTTTCA
>PYUH01000036.1:8077233-8089824 GCA_016808085.1 Suaeda aralocaspica
TTTTTTTTTTTTTTTTTTTTTTGTCCAGAAAAATTGTCATTATAGATCTGAAGTTTGTTGTGTCTTCCGATTTATCCCAAGAATGGATTAGTTTTTATTAGTCTAGTTTGGTGGTAGTCTTTCTTATAGTAGTCCTAAGCTTGAGGCAACGTGTTCTTATCCTGTTAAACAAGCCATTGTGTTGTATGGAACATTTTGATAGATCCTCCATTCAGTTAAATCTTTTTTTCCCTTTCCCTGTATCCATTTTCTATCAATTTATCTGCATTTTACTTTTCCATAAACCTTCTTATTTCTTTTCAGAGTTCCATTGTCACCAATGCCTTCCTCATCTATATTCTTACTACATCTTCTCTTCAATTCTGTCCTCAGTCTTCTATCGTCTCCACAACCACCAATAATGTCTTCTTGACTTGAGTTAAAAAGCCAAATGTTACTCTTATGAAATAATTTGCTGTTAAGTTTAACATGCTAACTTTTATAAGTAGGGAAAATTCAAGCAATATATATTTTATAAGATGGAGATCCTACTTTGATAATTTAATGAGGTTCGGAACTAAGAGATTGAGGGTGTAGCTATTACTCATGACATGGTAAATCGGGATTTATTTGGAGAATTCAAAAGGGGGAAGTTAAAAGTGCTTAAAAACAGATGGGATCAAGAAAAGGCTGTGGGGTCGGATGTTATTCCTATCGAGGGTTGGAGATGTTCGGGAGATAAATGTATTGAGTGGTTGATAACTCTCTTCAACAAGATATGGGGAAGTAAATAGGATGCCAATGGTATGGAAGAAGAGCACCATAATCCTGATATATAAGAATAAAGGTGATGTTTAAGATTGTGCTAATTATAGAGGGATCAAGTTAATGAGCCATACCATGAAACTTTGGGAACGAGTTATGGAATTGAGGTTGAGAAGATTTATACAAATTTCGGAGCATCAGTTTGGATTTATGTCGGGAAGGTCAACTATGGAGGCAATCCATCTCATGAGGCAACTAATGGAGCACACAAGGATGAGAAGAAAAACCTGCATATGCCTTTTATTGACTTGGAGAAGGCATATGGTAGGGTATCGAGGGAAGAGTTATGGTGGGCTCTTTTAAGAAAAGGTATCTTAAAGAAATATATCATTAATGATATGTATGAGGGGGTTAGCATGAGTGTACGGACTAGTGTTGGGGAAACAGGAGGGTTCCCTATCACTATTGGTGTACATCAAGGTTCTACACTTAGCCCTTTTCTTTTTGCCATAGTTACGGACGAATTGACTTATATCCCTTGGTGCATGTTGTTTACAGATGATATTGTGTTGGTTGATGATTCGAAAGAGGCACTGGAAAACAAGGTGGTAATGTGGCGAAAAATGTTGGATTCACGAGGATTTAAGTTGAGTAGAAGTAAGACGGAATATATGGAGTGTGTATTCATTGAGACAAGGAATAGGACGACAAGCTCAATTTGTTTTGATGGAAAGAGTGTCCAATGTTTGGATTTCTTTCGGTATTCAGGATCCATTATCTAAAAGGATGGTGAATTAGACAGAGTTGTGGACCACAAGATCAAATCGGGGTGGTTGAAGTGGAAGAGAGCTTTGGTTTTTTATGTGGTTGGGGTATGCCCAATAAATTGAAGGGAAAATTTTAGCCAATAGACCAGCATTGTTTTATGGGATCGAATGTTGGGCTTTTAAGTACCGCCACCTCCATAAGATGAGTGTGGCAGAGATGCGTATGCTATGTTGGATGAGTGGGCATGCGAGAAAGTACTAAATCCGAAATGAGGTAATTAGGAGAAAGTTGGGGATTGCTTCTATTAAAGATAAAATGAGGGAAAATCGACTAAGATGGTTTGGTCATATAAGATAGAGACCAAGTAATGCTCCGGTAAGGAGGTTGGAACGGTGGCAACAAGAGGGAAGGAGGAGGGGTAGAGGAAGACCAAAGCTAACATGGATGAGGGTCGTTAGCGGAGTTATGAGGGTGTTGGGGCTTGAAAGACATTTAGAGTCAAATAGAGAAGGTTGGAGGAGGGGATTTCTGCTATGCCTTTTACGACTCCTCATATTGATTCATGTCTAGTTGATCCCAAATTAATTTGGGACTAAGGGTTTGCTATTGTTGTTGCACATATTTTATAAACACCATATCTCTGTATTCTTATACCCATGTTTGAAATTAAGATAGTATTTTTATATCCAGTACTTTAAAATTTTCCAGAGACACATTTGTATGAACATAACCAATACTTGTACAGCTGCCCCAACTTCTTTTTAACTTATTTTCCTGATTCCAATCAATATTAGATTACCAAGTAAAAAAATTAGTAGAGTATAATGAGAAGCAAAATAAATGAATAACTTGATGTGCGCCTCCTCCACCTTTAAATTACATTTTGTGGTTGAATCTTTTAATGCCTAATTTCCTGTTGGAAGAGGAGAATTTAAGTCCATGTTGGCAATATAGATTTATCAAAACCCTTTCCAACATATGTTCTTTTTTTTTTTTCTGTTTTATTTTATTTATTTTTTTTAAATATCTTTTTATTAGTAGTCTTGTAAATAAAAATTATATTTTTTATATGTTCCCTTTCTTGTAGGGCATATTCTGATTGCTGGCAAACTGAAAGATCTTCTGCCAGTTCTAATTAACTGCTTTTATGGCCTAATATCGGTGACTCGCTCCCACCCACAACTTGATTCGCATTCCTTTGAATGTATGCTATCTATACTTCAGAGCATAGAATCAATTGTACAGTACAATGTCTATGGAGTCAGCAAGTATCAAGTTGGTCTTCAAACTTCGATATCCTCTGTTACAAGCTCCGAGATTTGTATGCGGGATGGGAATTTTCCTTCTTTGCTGTTGAATAGGCTATTTGCCATTTTCCCCATGCAATCAACAAGTGAACTTCCTGAGGAGGTATTCTTATTTTTGGAGTCAATTTATTTCCACTTGTATCCTATTGTGTTTTATACATAATATGTTATATTGTGATGCATGTGTGCTACCATGAAATTTTCACTTTCTTTGTTTTGCTGTCTTCATTGGTGCGAGAACAGACCAGTGTTGTGATGTGTGTTTTTCTGTAATAAATGGTTGCGGTGTTGAATAGTCTTGTTTCTCTCTTTCGATATAGTTTTTCTGAGTCATGATTTTACACTGTTAAATTTGACAGTCTAGAGTCATGAATTTTCTGTTATTGGTGTGAGAATCGGGCTGGTTATGGACGAGGGAATGTTACTTTCTTTGTTTTGCTGTCTTAATTGGTGTGAGAACAGACCAGTGTTGTGACGTGTGTTTTTCTGTAATGAATGGTTGTGGCGTTGAATAATCTTGTTTCTCTCTTTCGATATAGTTTTTCTGAGTCATGATTTTACACTGTTAAATTTCACAGTCTAGAGTCATGAATTTTCTGTTATTGAAAGAAATAGTTATACCTCTTTGATTAGCTCTTCTATTTGAGGATTGTATGTTGTGCACCCGTAGCTGCGTCACTCGGTAAAGTGGTGATTGGCCTGATAAAATATTGGTGTGGCTTTATTGGAGGATTGTGCATTTTTAATACGGATTTCTTATTAGTAGAAATGGGAATTTATGGTTTGGTTCTCGGTATCACACTGTATTTTTGGACTGAATCAATTGTCTTGAATTAGTCAACTTTGAAGCACCGAAAATTGTCCACATAATAGAAAAAAGAAATAGGGAAGAGGAAGAGTAGGCACCTTCAGAATAATGTTTTAAGAGTTAATATTAAATTAATACACTACATCTGAAAACTTGGGGATGAATCACTCATTTTGAGGTCTGAATGCATTATTCCTCTTCAATCTCCTCTTTCATTCCTCCATCTATTTTGTTGATCTTATCTTCCTCTTTTTGCCTGTGTCCTGCAACAGCCACTTCTTCCCTCTAAGGATGATGATAATCCCTCCATCTTTAGAGATTTCTTTGTTTTGGTCTTAAATTTATAGTGTTTGTTGGGCAATTTATCCTTTTGCATGTGAGATAAAAGAGAATGTAGAAAGAATAGATAAACTTGTTAGGAGTTGGGACCATGCTATCTAATAAAGGGAAATGTAGCAATCTATTAGGGGTAGAGTTATGAATATGATTTCCAAACTATGTGTAAAATAATGATTTAACATAATACTACCTTTGTTTTTTATGTTGCAACATTTCACTTTTCACACTTGCCGAGGCAAATTTTTATCTATATATTTCATTTAATATGCATCTGTTAAAATTATAAATTTTACATATTAATAAACTACACATTGAGACAAATCTAAGGAGATCCATGTTGGTCATATTTTTCCTTATACATTGAGCATATAATTAGGTCAAAACATGCAATATGAATAGTGCAACTTTTCAATTGTTGCAACTATAAAACGGGGTAGTTATAAAAAGTGTGCGCTACAATGAGATCAATGCATCCATTACTGCATCATTGTGACTATTTTTGTGATTTATGACCAGAACCACATCTTCCAACCATGTTTTGAAGTTTTGGTTGTCTTGATCTGAGATAAATTATTGGTGATTGGGTAACCGGAAGAAATGGTGGTGGTGAGGAAGGAATTGTTGGGGTTAGTGGTGGTTTATGGTCTAGTTGTGTTGGGTGGTAGTGGAAAGGAAAGTGGTGGTTGTGGGGTAGGTTGAGTTGTTCGATGAAGGTCAACATAAATTGAAAAGGTGGCAATAGAGGATACTATTGCCAGGGTAGCAATTTGTGGTGTTAGTGTTTTCTTTGTATGCACCACTGTAAAGATTTTGACCTGCCTAATCTTCTGTTATATAACTTGGTGAAGCCATAATGTGAAGAACAGTGTCGTATACATATTCTTTCAATGAGCTTCCTCTTTTTTCTTGACTTGCATGACATTAATGCTTTCTTGCCCTTCTCTTGCTTGTTCAACTGGCTTGTATATGTATAACCTTTGCAATTGCATTGCATATTTGCATCATGTTGCTTGTTTTTCTTTTTTCTTCTTTTTCAATTTCTTTCTCTTTTTCTTCCTTCCTGTTCTTGGTTTTTCTGTCAAAAATTTACATGAAGTTTGTGTCACCTGGAATTTGACTGCTATCTGAGTCTATGTAGCTTATTTACTCTTGTTGGTAATGGGAACTATACATGTTTGGGACTTTGTAATGCTTTTCTGATTCATCATTTTCATTTTGGGTGACAGGATGTGCACTACAATCGCCGATACTACATTTTGAATAGTGTAATATCCAAGATATTCTTCACTTTCAACCAGCATCTCTGCCCACTTCCTGTTTTGTCTCACAGATTCATGAGCTGTTTAATATGTTGGTTCTATGAGGTTTGTTTCTCTTGATATCCTTTGATCACCCGAAATAACTTTGTATAGCTGAGAATGGCCAGCTTGTAAAATACTTCCTCTGCTCCTCTTTAATTGGAACACTTACAGTTTTTGTACCATACACATTCATTCATATCATTAACTTTCGTGATATATAGTTTAGGAATAATATAGTCAAATGGGATCTCATTGGATTCTTTCTAAATGTGTAGATTATTAAAAACTCTTTTTTTTTCGTCTTTTAATTTATTTACCATCATGAAATTCATGATATAAACAGTTGGTAAACACTTTAGAGAAGTGTTGCAAACTTGCAATTAAAATAGAGCAGAGGAAGTATTTGTTAGCATGGTAGCATTTTATATGTTGTCGCTTGCCATCAAGTGTGCAAGTGGAAAATTGCCTTGCAACTTGCATGTAATTGATATATGCATGTTTCTTGTTTCATACTGTTTGACATTGCCAAGTCTTTGACACTTGCTGGCTGACTTGTTTTACAATTAGAAAAAAAAAAAGGAAGAAGAGAGCATAAAAAGGGTACTGATAGCATGTTAGATATTCCAGAGTTGAGTTATTATGAATGCTTGTCAATTACTACTGCGCCACTGGGTTTATCCGTCTCCGCCCCTCCTTTGCCTCTTTTCTCCCAAAGCCGTGCTTGTATCTCCATTGTGATTGAATAATTTTCGAGATTATTACTACCTCCATTTCTTATTATTTGCAACGATTAGACATTTTTCCTCTCTACTTTATGTCAAATCTTTGCAAACAATTTGAAACAGAGGTAGTAGTTAACAAAATCAATTGAATGTAACATTACAAGCATTAGATATCTAGTCTATGAGTAACCACTATTCACCTGTTGCATGCAGCAATCACTCCTTTACCATTTCATTTTTTCACTTTGGATTTATTCACAATGAACTACTTTTGGCTTCATACACACTATTTTCCTTGATTTGCGCTTCTGTCTATGTGAAGCTACGATTTTGTGATGGGAGTATTTTTCACTTTTTATATTTACTTCTATACTTAAATTAATAGCTTGTTTGGTTTTCAATGAAGCTTGGATTGGATAAAATGGAAAGAGAAGGAATGATTTTATGCTGTCAGTTGTCTTTCCATTCAAGCTTTACCTATTTGAGATAAATGAAAAGTAAAGGCCTCCAATATAGGAGTAGTTTCTGTCAGTTCCTCCTCTTTGCCATCACTTTCATGATGATCAACAATAAATCACCTAAACGTAGAATAGCTGTATGTCATTTCCCAACCTTTTGAACCTACTTTCTAGATCCTACTAAGCAAATTTTAAGGGTGTTACCACTATGAATTTCAAGCTAGTTAAGTCTTGAACGCCATGGAGTCTCATCAGGCATAATAATACAGGAGCCAACAGTTTGCACAAGATTTGAATATAAAAAATGATTTCTTATTAGTTTTCATAGGATTATTAATTAAAGACATAATAGAAGGTAAAATGGAGGGTTTTAGTAACACATTTGGTATATTAAGGTATTTGAAATATCTGGTATTAACTATTTTCTAGAGTTGATTTGTGTTTCAAAAGTTCTAATCGTTGAGTATTACTTGTGTTGTTTGATCTACATTGCTTAGGTCCATGCAAAGCAATATTAGCAACTTTGACGGTACACTTTTAGGCTTCAAGAATCAGCATTTATTATCTTCTCTAGAAAATAATAATAACTCATCAGATTATAGCAGACGAGTGATGTGCAGCTTATGACATCTTGGATGATAGTTGAAGTCAGGTTGATGAGCCAATTGCTGTAAATTCCTGTATAAATATTCACGCCCAAAGCAAAGAAATGGACAGATAGGATCTCTCTTTCTTAATCCGTTCTGGGCTCTTAAATGTTTGGGAAGTGAACTATTTATAAGAATAGAATAGAAAACAGTTTGGACACAGGCCATCACCTAGCTAATGAACTACTTAGGAAAGCCTAACTCTACCAACATAATTTCAAGAAAAGGTCATTTAATAGAATCATAGGCTTTCCTTAAGTCTATTTTAATCATAGCTTTGGTAGAGCTTGCTCTTTATTAAAACCCTTAATCAACTCAGTAGCCATTAGTTTATCACTAATCTCCCTGCCTGGAAGCCTGACTGAGCTATGTTTACCACAGACGCAATCATCCCTTGGAGTCTATTAATAAGAGTTTTGGAAATAATCTTATGAAGGACAAAGAAGCAAGCAATTGGTCTAAAATCTTTAGCATAAGAAGGGATTGGCACTTTAGGGACCAGAGTAATACAATTAACATTTTAGGGATGAAACTGGTTCTCCCTACTTTTTTTAAGAAGTTCAGTTCTTATGCATAACATTTTAGCTGTTATACATATCCATATACTAGAAAAGCAGATGCATGCACTGTGCCACTGGTATATTATTCAATTATTGTATTTGATTTAATTTGTTTGTTTGTTGTTAATTTCATTTGTACCTATCTGCAGGTGAATAAAAGTGACATTTCTAATAATGCATTCTGTGACAAGCATATACCTTCACTGGTTCCTTTTATTCCATACCTTGTGTCAAATGTAGATGATCAAGATCACCAACTTCTTAAGGTCTGCTCCAAGCTTCATCATGCTTTTATTTCTTTTTTGATCCAACTCATTCTCATGTTATGGATAGTTGCACAAAACTTTGGAAATAATGGCATTGACCTTTTACACTTGATAAACACCAAGATTTTATATGAAGCTGATAGTTTGAGCTCCATGTGTTATGCTTTGTACTTCCTCATTAAAATAAATGCATCACTTTCTATATATGTATGTATCAGATTAATTTCATGATTCGTTTTTTGGGTAATAATTTCTATACATATCATGGTGGTGGTCACGTGACTCACGTTTGGTGCGTAGTGGTGCGTTGTTGGTGGAGTTGAGTGTAGTGGTGAGTTGATGGTGGAGTAGACTGGTTAAATTGAGAAAGAGTGGAGGTGTAGAGGGGTAATATAGGTAGTTCAAGTGATTTTATAGTCGAAATTAAGAAATTTTGTTGGCTAAAATAGAACCGCAGATTATATTTTGGACAAAACATTGTAAGCTAACCTATTCTGTCTCACTTCGTGTCACAAATCCCTTCTGCTATATAGCTTATTAAAATTCTTCCCTCTTTCCATTTTAGGGCGTTCATCATAGTTATTCCCACGTATGCGTCTTTCCTGTTTGCTGATTTTTTTCCACTTTCTACCCTCCTTGACTCCATTTGTTGGACCCAATTATTGTTACTATCTCATAACCACATTCTCTGTTGTTTTGAACAAAAAAAGGCTCTACTTTCATAATCTCTCCCGTATAAGAATTTGGACAACATATTTTATGCAATAAATTTACTATGCAAATATTTTAATTTTTGTAGGTAGATAGGTTATATGGTTAAAAGTTTAAAAATTTAACTATACATTAGTGAGAAGTTTGATACATTCTATATTGATATATAAAATGTATTGATCTTTATGTTTAGCTAAAATAAACATATATGCATCAGAAATTTTATAAAATTCGTAATTTTACTCCATATGGTTTGGTGACATACACTTGATGTATATTGTATAGTTTGTCATATTCATATATTGCGATATTACACAAAATTTTTGGTTCTTGCTCCCCTAGATTCTATATTATGGCAATAGGAAAACACTTATTCTATTTGGTATCTCTAATTTGCTGATTCATATGTTCTCCACTTCTTTTGTTCTCTGAAATAATTTCATTATGCCTGGTGATTAACCAGGTTTTGATTGTGTTTGATTGAATTCTTCCACTGAACTCTGTCTAATATTACAATGTTTGTGTTCACTTATGAATGGGTGTAATTCATTCAAATTGCAGGCTTTCACCTCAGCGTTTGTAAACTGCAGTCCTGATTCATCACTGAAAATGGCTTGCCTGGAAGCAGTTGAAGAGATGCTAGCTCTTGTACGCTCTCAAATACTGACACATGTTTCACCTTCTTTATTTTTTTATTTTTTTTTTAAAGTTTAGGAAATAGTATGTTTGGGGAGGTGAGGGAGAAAGTAGGTCAACCTAGTGTTTTTAAGGATAATAACTTGCACATTTCCCTCTAAATGCGAGATGCTGACAAGGTTGGAAAGTGTATAATCCAAACCTAGAGAAACACTGATCGGTACTGGGTAATTTGGCCAAAACTATGATCTATTGTAGAGAAGAGTTGAAAGTGTAGGGTTTCTGGAATGGTCTTCTGTGGCTGTTTAAGGTGTTGAGGCTAGTCGATCTAAAACATTTATCAGCCTTAAGGTGTCAGGATTATAACCCTTTGTTTGGATAAAAGGAAATGGAAGGAATAGGAGGAAAAGGAAAACAAGGGGAATAATTTCCCTTGTTTTTGTTAAGGGTCAGGGGAAGGAAGAGGAGGGAGAGGGAGGGATCCATTTTCTCTCTTTCTTTAGGAAACATTTGTTTCCATCCCCCCTCTCTTTCTTTCTCCTCCCTTTCTTCCTCTTTTCCTTTCCTGCCTAACTTGCTATCCAAACAATGTATAAATGTTTTTTTTCCTCTTCTTTGATTGCACTATGCTTTGCTGCTATGCACTAACAATTGTAATGGTGTCTGTACACTTTACAGAAACAAGAAATCATATATTCAGATTCAAGCAATATAGATATATTGGACTGTCAGAGGACTTGGATCAATGAGATTGGGTTGTTGCTGCATTCATTTTGCAATAGACATCCTTCAAGTTCCAATGTATGAGTGCAACCCTTTACTGATGTCAGAAATGCATGTCAATTTTTTGGTCATATGGACATTGTTTCCTGATCTCTTTGCTTTTATATTGATTTTGTTTTTTCTATTTTGCAGCCGCAAGGTGTATCAGCACAACAAGCAGTGTTGCATCTTTTGCTTCGCCTGGGCCAAATTGGACTATCAAATAGTGATCTTACTGAGGAATATGACAAACTACAAGATGTGTTGCAAAATTTCTATCGCATCAGCACCGAGAATGGTGAATAATTATTTTACTTTCTCTTCTGCTTTATCATAATGTATGGTATAACCACTCGGAAATTTTTTTTATCCTTTGAACAATATATTGACATGAATGAGAGCATAAACTAGGACTCGTTTGGTTCAATACTTCAATGAATTGGTATGGAGATCCATACTAGAGTGGTATGGATTCATAGCCTCATGCCAATTTGGCATTGTTTAGTTCAATCCTATTTGGATTCGAAGTGTTAGAGCCATTTTTGTAAATAATGATATATAAATACATACTCTTTATACATGCTGTATAATAAAAAACTAAAACTTGCTGATAACATTAGTGGCTTGACCTTTGTCTTTGCTCTCTTTTGGCTAGCATTCAATACTTGTAGTAATGGAGTTAGAAACTTAGGGTAGAGAGGAGTATGGGATTGTATGGAAGTAGGGTGGAGTTAGAATCCCTTGGGTATGAGATTCTAGTCTAAAGCAAAAGGCCTGACCAATCAATGGAATAGAGATATGGAATCCGTTCAAAATACTCGAGTCCCAATCCGAACATGCCTTGTTCGCTTCATTGTCTGTGATATGCTTTTTAGCGCAGCTAAACTTGTAATATGCTGTACTATTTTGTGAAGTGACTCATGCTAACTGGTGTTTGGTGTTTCAATTTTCTGGTAGATGCTCATTTTATATGTCACTATAAACATATGCTCACAAAATTTGATTGTTGTAATAATGGTAATTTTGGATGCCATTGCTTTCGAGCCGCCTATACATGGTTTTCATATAGGTTTTTCCTGTTGCGAACCTCTTTTGGTCATACCTAATAAAATTTATCTCAGGGGTCTATGTAGTGCAGCCTTATTTTAATGTGTTGATCATCTTGGTTTCGATTAATCAAACTCTTTCCTATCCTTTTCAGCCTCTTTGTGTATTTTGTTAGAGTGATACTGCAGTATAGATTTACTAACCTCGTATTATTTCTTCCATTATTAGTTGCGTTTGCATCTTCCCAACCCTTATGACTCATTTTCAAACTTGTTCCAACCCTTATGTATATATTCTACATAGAATTTACTATTTAATGCATTGATCTTGTTTTTTTTATTTATCTTATTTTGTTTTATTAGGTGTTGCAGGTCCTTTTTTGGAACTTCCAAAAGATTCTCAAGAACTTTCTATCTGTTGTCTCTATTACTTTTCCTCTCTGAAAGGACACCTACTTGCCTCACTGGCATTATGCTGCTTATGTAAGCATTCCTTGTCTTTTAGGTATGATAAACATATAAAGAGAAATAGGAATATTGCCAAATATTAGCTCATTTGTAACAACTGATTTAGTTATAAAATTTACAATATGGTTTTTGGACTTAGAATATGTATAATACTGTATATTAAGAATCAGTGTAACATGGAAAAAGAGGCTTTGTCATGGTGCAACTATGTTTGTAGCAGCAAGAACTCAAGAAGTAGCCTAACTCATTATCGATTATTTGTGGAAGTTAATGTCTATTTGGGAAGTTATTTCAACTTCTTTAATTTTTTTTCTTTTTGTTGCTTGCTGTTTTCAGCTGATTCCTTGGAGTCTTCTGTCTTATTTCGGATCATTGAAGTCCTAAACTCATCTTATAGAGTTGGTCATGTCCATGTTGAGGATTACATCAGTTTCTTGGTCACTTTAATTTCACAGTATGAAATTACTCCTGGTAGGTTATGTTTTCTTTCATTACATATCTCATGCTGACTTTCTCCAAAGTTCTTAATTACTCATATGCCTTGGGCCACTTGGTTGGTAAACCAGGGTTATGTGCAGTTTCTTTTTTGTTGCTTATAGGAACAAGTACTAGTGTTGTTGAATCTTTCTAAATTTTCATGATCCTACTAAAAGAGAATGAAAATAGATTAGGGATTTTATTTTGTTTAATGTTATTATATGCATATATTCAGAGTATGTAGTTCCATAATAATCTTCAGTGATATCTCGCAAATTCCTTTGGGATTTTCCCTTTGCAATCTTTGAGTTTCTAGGAGTAAAGTTTGGAGAGTAATAAAGCATGAAAATAGGCCAGGTCTAGGAAAGTAAGGTGGGATCGGTCCACCAGCAAAGAGAGCTAAAAGTGGTGGTCTATTAGAGATTATGGGTCCTTGCTGCCCTTAATTTTTCTGGGTCAACTGCACCACCTTTAATTTTTCTTACCCCTTTCTTTCTTTTGTGTGTGTGTGTGTGAGAGAGAGAGAGAGAGAGAGAGAGAGAGAGAGAGAGAGAGAGAGAGAGAGAGAGAG
>PYUH01000036.1:8091792-8161661 GCA_016808085.1 Suaeda aralocaspica
GAGAGAGAGAGAGAGAGAGAGAGAGAGAGAGAGAGAGAGAGAGAGGGAGAGAGAATAGACTATATATTCTTTAGGTAGAAAGACTGTGGAATAGACTGAAGGTGATGACTGCTTTGCATCTTCAGTAGATAAGATTGTTGGTTTTAACTCTTGCTGTTAAGAACGTTGTTGAATACATGAAAAGATGGAAATGAATCTGAGATAGCTACATGTGGGGAAAAAAAGAAAGTGAAAAATAGTAGGAGTCAAACGTTTATAATGGTGTTGTTGGTTTACAGTAAAAGAGTTCTCAATAGGATTGTTTTTTCATTTATTTGTTAATTTAGAAGACACCTTTCTTGTTATTGTCCACTTTTCCTTCTAAAGTGGACTTTTTTTTTATTTGTCCTACAATAAAAAAGATGTTTAATTTGCCATTACTCGCCTCTTTTTTGCAGAGAAAACATGCAGCATATCAGAAAGAGAAGCTAAACTTGTAACATATAGATCTGTCACTGGACGTGTCTGTTCTATTCTAAGTCAGATGGGAGATCCATCAATACTTTTTCAGATATTAGAGGATGTTGTGCTTGATCTTATAGTGAGTTAGCCTAATGTTTTCATGTATCATGTAGACCTCTCATCATAGTATATTTGTTTCCCCACATTCCTCCCAGCCAACCCACACTTGGGTGGACTCAATTTAAATGCCTTGGTCCATATTAGTGGTTCTACTTCTTACTGTAGTTTAATTTCTTTATCCAGTTGCAAGGATTACCTATGGAGAACACTCGTGCATTGATGGCAATGCTTATAACTGTTGACTCTCGACCAACAAGACTATCAGAAAAAAGTATCGTGAAGCTTAGCGATATCGTTCTGAGTTACATGATTGATGTTGCGCTAGTAAGTGTTTATTTTGTTTTACTATTGGTTCTGATCTAATCTGACTAATTCTGGTTTTAGCACTTGGCTTGTGCACAGATGTGCAGATTTACCATAATTATACTTATGCGTGCCATTCGAAATGTTATCGAATTTATGGACTTTTTCGATTTATCCAATTCTGGGTCCCAATTTTATTTGAAATTTGCTTCTGCTTGTTATTACCTATTGTTGGTTTACAGTTTTTCATTTTCCCATGCATATAAATATTTAACTGTTGATGTTGAAGCTTAGAACTGCTTTAGGTCTTCTCCTTGCTTAACTTAATGCATTCATTTATCTTTTAAAATATTTAGGACTTGGAAATTCTTCTTTTGCTTAGGCATAGTGAGAGTTCGGCTATAACTTGAAGGGTATCTTTTACGGCCTGTTCGGTAGGTGTTAATTAAAAGGTAATATTGAAGATTTGCTAATTTTTATGGAAAGACATGGTAATGTCCATAGTCCTCACTCCATTATTGTGGGGTTTTCTATATAAAAAGCCTTACCATTCGTTACCACTTCAGAGGTGATATTGAGAGGAATTGGAAATATGTGAAGAAAAACACATTTTTGTAGGTGAGTCTCTATTAGTATGCTAATCATTCTTAAATAGTTTTGAGTGATCCACCATATATTTACTACCACAAAGATTGCATGGTTGACAACCGCTTGTTTGTTAACCTTGCTTTGCTTCCTCATTAGGTGTGGCGTTCAGCATTTGGTCTACTATTACAATTCTATTGGGTCAGTTAAAAGGATGATAAAATTAAAATAAAAAAAGTTTTTGGGATTTGGTTTTAAAAGTAATCGCCTTTTATTCTGACCTGTTACCCCTAGTTTTCGTAAAGCCAATTTAGATTATCATTTGTAGAGCATGTATAATCAGATTTGCATTAAATTAAGACTTGAATTATAATAACTTATCAGTGTCATTTCTGACTTGTACAACCACTACTACTCTCAATCTCAGTTCTTCTTCGTCTACTTTAAAACTCCCAAAACCTTTATTTTTCTCATTTTCGCCATTTTCAAACCTGATTATCACTGTGTCGAATATTCATTGCATTCAACTGCTAAAATTTAATTGAAAATATGCATCCTATTCTTTTATTGATCTAACTAATAGCTTTACTGAACACATATAAAACAAAAAATAATAATGTGCGATGTTAAACAGCTAGTTGCAAAGCTGACTGCTACAACCATAGCTACTTTTGCCAAACATGTCTTTAGCTGTGAGGCTCAATATTGACCAATATTCATCTCTAATAACATCGTTTTTGTTAGTGATGACGGAGAAATCCTTTAAGCCCTAGAAGTTGTTGAACTTGAAAGAAAATGATGAGATTCCACCCATGCTGATTATTTCTTGTTTGTACCCTCTCTATCTTCCATGTCGTATTACAATCCATGCCATGGGAATAGTTTTCTGGTAACAAAGGACTTTGACAAAGATATAAACCTTTGCTTTGAATGTTGTCTGTTGATGATGCTTTTGTTGATATTCTGCTTTTGAATACCTTTGTTTTGTTTGATTATGTTTTTTGTTTGATATTAATCATTTGAGTGATCACTTTAATTCATTGTCTTGATGCAGTTGTTTCCAGAGCATGAAGAGCGAATGACTTCTGATAGCTTATACACATGCCATTATTATCTCCTTCCTTGCTTTTTTGTTTTGGATAGAAGCCCCATATTTCCAAAACTTCTGCTAGATAAAATGGAGTCTTTGATTAGTGAATCCTGTGATAATTTAGTGGCCATTGTTTCCATCTTTACATTGATGTCCATGGATAAAAAAATGCAAGGAGTTCTTACTTTGTGCAGGACAGAAATTGACAACATTTTTCAGAGAATACTTTCAGTACAGGTTTGTTCCTTGGTTATAACTAGCATGCCCTTGTCTTAAAGATCCTTTTGCTATCAAGAAATATAATCCTTTTTTCTTTTTTTGAGTAATGATATCAATTTAACATGAAATTTTAAATTTACTCGATTCTTTACACATGTTAATTCTGTTGTTGTTCTATTTCTCAGAAGCAGTCATTAGAGATTGGCAGCATGAATCTGGAACAGCAGCATAAGGTAGAATGTGCTGTGGTGCGGTTGAAGAGTCTGATTAGTACAAAATTTAGCACAGCGTCTTGATATTAGAGGCAATCAGGCAATTCATGTCCATTAGTGCTACTCCTATTGCAACACTTATGTCATGGTAAAACTTTCTTACTTTATCCTTTCTTCTTTACATTGTTTGGATTTTGTGTGTGGTAGTTTTGTAATCAGTATACCATCTCTGACCCCCATTCCTCACCACCACATCGGAAAATTGGAATGGTGACATTCAAGGACCATTGGTCAGATGGTATAAAAGCTGTTCTTATTTTATCTTACGCATATAAAGTTAAAGATGGTCAAAGTACTCACATAAATAGTGATCGTGGCAATTCAAAAGAAGTAGACGGATTAACATTAATTTAACAAATTTACGATTGATAATTTAACATGTTTCTTATTATTATTGTATGTAGCTTTCAATGAGCACTTTTGATATGTTTTAGACTTTTAGTTTTGATATTGAACGAACTTTGACTCGATTGATCGTAGACGTAGAATTGACTTCTACCACAACCTTGCACAAATGTTCATTAACAAATCAATTCTTCTAGTGGGGAAAGGAAACATAATTCCAACCTTTCACAAGGGAAGAAAGTCCAAAATATGGGTAGATATATCTTAATTTCTTGGTAAAAAACTCTCCAATAAAGAGAAGATGGAGATTAATTAGACCTAAACTAAAAAGTTAGTGATGTAGGGAAAAGAGGAGCGAAAAGTCTGGTAATAGCCCCTAATTTTTCAAAGAAAACTAAAGTCTTGAGAAAAGTGGATAGAGAAGAGATAAAAAGAGAGAAAGATTTAGGTACAAGTAAAACTACTAGTTGCCAATTGCAATAAGTAATAGCTATGTGCTCCTACACGTGGTGCATCTGTTATTGTTACGTGACTAAGGTACTAATGTCATGTAATACCTGAATATTATATCAGTATACTACTGGAGTACTAAGAAACTATAGCCTCATTATTGGACATGCTCCAAAATGACATCGGATATTGTGCTTTACTGCCTTGTATGATTGTATCACACATCTTGAGTCTTGACAAGCAGAAGTTGTAAAATTGAACTATCTGCATCCTAAAAATGACTAGAAGTTATCATCTCGTATGTATAAAACAAAGTTAAGGAGTGATCTTTTCTCAACCTGTTTTTAACTAATCGCCACCATATATCTGCTGTTATGCCATTGTTCAATATGTAAAGGAATATTGCTGTTTTTAACAGAGTGTATCTTGCTGTTTTTTGTAAGAGAATATTGCTTATTCCTTCTTTTCCTCTTTTCTTGTTTTGCCAGTAAGTTTTGAACCATGATAAAAGCTGCTGTCCTGAAGTTTGCCGATACTCATTATAAATTTTTTTTGCACACTATGAGAGTTATCATGGACACTGTCACAACGTCTTATGCGGTGGACTCAGAACCTTTACGGAAGTATGTGCGGGTGCTAAGTTTGCCTTATATCTCCACACAATTTTGTAGGTATATGTGATCTTCTGTACTGCTTAGGTTTACGTTCGACGTGAATATATGTCTTAATTTTATGCATTTAGATCTATTTTTTGTTCACGTGTTTAAGGTGTATAAAGTAGATGACATTATCAGATAATTTCCTTCTTTTGTATATTTTTTAGTTTTACAGTGGAACCCTTTAGTTTGCTATTGTCCGATAAATCATGAAATCGGATTGAGTTAGACTTGAACTGAAAAACACTTAAAATTGAAATTGACTAGCACTAAATCTGAAAAATTAGTTTCATAGGCTAAATTAAATTGGTCTTTTCTGAATTTGACCAAACTTGAATTGAACAAGAATGAATCCAAACGACATTTTCTTGAAATAATTGTTGTCATTTGTTTTATAGTATTTGGAACTTAGCTTGTCATAGCAAATTATGAAATTGTTAACACCATCCTATGGTATTCATTTTAATTTCTTGGACATGTGCTAACTAATCACATTCATCAATATATCTTGTACTTTCTTAATGGCAGTTTATTGTTGCATACAGTCTTACGGCACGTTTTGAAGCAAAAGAATAATGTGTGGGACCATTAGTTTATCCAATAATTAAGAAAAAAAGGTGTATAATAATTAAAATTTAAGAAAACCAAAAAATTTGGAGTAAAATAAAGTAGATGGGGAGAGGACATACATAAGGGTATATTGATAATTTTTTATGTAAACCATAAATCGAAAATTGGATGTAGCAATTAATTTAAGATTTTCATTGGCTTCATTTAATAGGGTAAAAACATGTTTTTTACGAAGCATTTTATTGAGAATATTTCCCTCTAAAATTGGAAAGAAAATATTTCTCTTTATCATCATGAGGAAAATATTTTCCCTCTCAATGCAAGAACTAAGTATTACGTAATTGATTTTAGTTTAACTATACAATAAAAATTGTTTAAAATAAAAATTTTTTTATATGTAACTAAACAATGGAAAACCATCATTAAAATGAGTTTACCAAATTATAAAATGTATTCCGTGAAAAATTATTTTTCATCTGTTAATACATTATACCATACCAAGTGAATCTTTAAGGAAAATGTAGGTAATAAGAAAAGACGGGGATTATTTTGTAGGAACCCAAATGACTGAAGAACAAGATTGTGGATGGCAGTTAATGAGCGACTATTGCTACAGGTGCGGTCACAAATACTATGGGGAGGGCCTGGCCTCCAACAGTATTTGCTGGTGTTAGTACTTAGTATGGCTCCTGCAAAGCATCAAACAAGACTAAAGAATAACACATGTATGAAATAAGCCTAGTTATAAAATGTTTGTGTTTCATTTTGGTACCTCCTTCATATTAATTGCAACATTTTGACCAAAAAAACCTATCAAAGCGTTGTAATTAATATGAAGCAGAGGAAGTATATGGCTATATGAATAAAAAAAAAAAAACGCGGTGTAAATTAGTTTGTACTTTTTATCCTTAATTCATGGACTGTCTTGGGTAATTAACTATTGTTACTTTTATATCTAACTAATTGAAAATTTTATCATAATTCCGTTTTATAAATTTTTTTTTATAATGACAAATTATTTGTTTTGGGTGACTAAACCGAGGCAACCCAATGGTGACATTGAAGAATGAGGTTCACACTTGGATGGGGAGGTGAGGAGACGAAAAATTGCAAGATGAGCATTTTGACACAAAATACAACTTTAATTACTACCTTCGTAACGTTTTATTTGGAACTTTCTCATTGACACGATTATTAAGGCAAATTTTCTAAGTCACCAAAATTACATATTGCCCGTACTTTTAATAAAAAAACAAAAAAAAACATCACCCTTCATGTTTTCGCCACTGGGCCACCACTGTTGCAACCACTAGGGTCCACCACCACCAACCAGACCACTCATGAATTGCAATTAAACTCTATATCCCCATATTCGAACAAACAAAACTAACCCTAAAACTATGTGGCGGTGATGGTGGTGGTGAAGGCTGTGAAAGTGGTGTTAGTGGCTAAGATGGTTGTGGTCTGGTGGAGATTAGATGGTTAAATATGTGAAAGAGATTAGATGGTGGTGGTGTGTGAAAGAGGTTAGTGGAGGATGGAGGTGTATGAATTGGGGCATAATTGTCATCTCAGAAAAAAAAAAAAAAGAAGGTTTGCTAAAAATGGAAAGAAAGAAACAAAAGTTGCAACTAATTTGTTACCTCCAAAACTGGTGTATAATGAGCAGCTTAGTTTATGAAAACCTTTCTTAACTAGCTTTTTGGGTTCACTAAATATCACAAACTGATTGAAAAAAAAACTACGTAGTACAACTTTTGCAATTGATGCTTTAATTAACAACATACTTACATTCATGATCAGATATACTGACTGTGATGCAAAAAACGAAAACTCGAACTCAGGAAGAGAAATTCTTGTACAGTTTTGAGTTCAACTTTAAAAACAAGATGCAACAACATTATAACATTATGAACACAAAGTGATGCTAGAAAATCACTAAGGAAGAGGAAAACAAAAACAAAAAAACAAAAAAAAAAGCAGCACGCTTTATCTACAAAATTATCATCAAATAATCACACTTATGACCCTATCGACCATCGGCAGAGGTAAATGACTCTGCAAAACCAGTAGGCCTAGCAGGGATACTTCCCTTGCTATCTTCAAGACCCACATAACTCGTGTCTTTCCCTTCCGCTTCTTGCCATCCCTTCACCATCTGATTTAGCGGCAGACTATAATCGATTCCAGAATATTCCTCAGTGTCATCATCCCACGGCTTCCATTTCTCAACCAGTGGAGCTAGCACATTGACAGCATGACCCATTTCGGGCCTTTGGTTGGGCTCTCGGGCAGTACAATGGCCTGCCAATTCGGCAATTGCTATTATGCTGTCAACTATTTCTTCTTTTACATCAAGAACAGGGTCAATGTTGGCCAACAATTTCTCTCTGTCTGATTTGATCCGCCAAAACCATGCTGCTAAATACTGCTGTTCCTCAGGCCTACGATCATCGAGTGCCATTAATCCTGTCAATAGCTCCATCAACACAACACCAAAGCTGAAAACATCGGCTTTGGTTGTGATTTTTCCGGTGACTGCAACAAATAAAATCATCGGGGTTAAATGGGTTCAGTTTAGAAAACAGATGTGACAGCAAGGAACCTTCCAGATAATGACAGTAAATAGCTTTCCTCGCATTCTCTTGTATACCTTTATTTCTAGAGGGGTAGGGGAAGTGTCCATTTGATAATGACATAAATGTTCTATACTTTTCTATCAACAAATACTTCCAAGTTCCGACTATCCTTTTAATTTTGAATTCAGTTACAAACATTAAAGTTGAAATGTGTGTATATGAAGTATTTGTTCATCCTTCCATTTTACGCATTTTTTTTGTTTTAAAAAATTAAAATAGAATCTACTTTACAAACCATGTCAACAAACCCTTTCAATATTTTGGTTCATTGGAGTACTACAGTCAGTTTATATGCCTATATATCAGAAAAAAATATTAACAATGTTTCAGCAATTAACATAAAATAAGAGCGGAAAATGTAGCAAACCATTTTATTATGGTTTTCAGAAACAAGTAAAACATTGATTACTTACCAGCATATTCGGGGGCCAAGTACCCAAATGTTCCAGCCAGCCTGGTGACCACAGATTGTTGTCCTTGATCTGGAGCAAGTTTTACAAGCCCAAAATCTGAAACTTTAGCTTTGAAGTCGTCTCCAAGCAAAACATTGGAAGGTTTTAGGTCCCTATGTATGAAACTTTGGTGCGCCAAGCTATGAAGATATTCCATCCCCCTTGCGACATCCAAAGCGATATTCAATCGCCTTTTCCATGAAAGAGGTTCCAAACCAAAAGTCTTCCAGTGGAATAGGTGCCTACTTAGAGCCCCTTGGGGCATATACTCATACACCAACATTCTCTCATTACCTTCAACTGAATATCCCAAAAGTGATACCAGATGTCGATGACGAACTTTAGACAACACTGCAATTTCAGATTGGAATTCATCCACTGCTTTGTTGCTAATTATACCAGCTTCCATTCTCTTCACAGCTATTTTAGTTCCATCATCCAAATCCCCCTTGTAAACAACTCCAAAACCCCCACGACCCAGCTCATTCTCCGGGGCAAAATTCTTGGTCACGTTACGGAGAACTTGAACTGATATGACCAAATTTCCGGCTTCAATGACATGGGACTCACCCGTCCCAGTGCTATCCCTGCTACCCGAACCACTTCCCACTGATGTACTGCCATTGATGTTATTTGAAACAACAACTTTAATAGCATTTTCCGTATCCAATGGGTCTCTTGGGTGAATCACGATGGAGTTGGGAGCTTGGTGGACATGTTTCTTCTTGTTACAGTAATAAATAGACAATGGAACCACCAGTAATGCAAGGGCAGCGACACTTGCAAGAGGAGCTACAACAGCCACAAGTCTAGATCTTTTCTGCTTTTGATTTTCTGACGTCTGAAGTGATGAAGAAGACGATGAGCCAGACCCAGACCCCTTGGAAGATGAAGAATGACCATTGGAAGCTGAAGATTGGCCAGGAGGTGAAGAAGTTTGTGACGAAGGAGATGGCAATGGAGAGTTTCCATCAATAACAACCTTAACATTTTTGCTAAATTTAGGCCATGGAGGGGAAAGATTGTTTTTACTCAAATCTAACGTTGCGAGGGACTTCAAGTTTGTCCAGTTTGAGGGAACTTGACCAGTAATATTGTTGTTATTGAGTATAATCTTTTCAAGGGATTCAAGCATCATGAGTGAAGGACTTAGTGTACCATTAAGGCCACGATTGGGCAAGTTTATAACACTAACATGTTTTTTGTCATTGCAAATCACTCCTAACCATCCAACACACGGATTATTTGTTGACCACGAACCACTAAGTATTGACGGATAATCTAACCCACCCAAGAAATCAAGAAGTGCCATGACTTCAGGAGCACAAGAAGTTCCTTGAGTTTTTTCACAAAAGTAATTGGAACCATAAGAAGCATTCGTCGTCTTAAACTCCGGAATTGGACCCATGAAATGATTATTACTCAAATCCAAATTAACTAATTTCATATCAGCCAAGCTAGCAGGAATCAACCCAACAAGCTCATTAGAGTTGAGATTAAGATCCTTCAAACTGGCTAAACTCCCAATGCTAGACGGTATCGCCCCACTAAACTTATTCCCATGAAGCCAAACAGTAGTTAATGACACCATTGTTCCTACAATATCAATAGGACCACTCATCCCATCACCAACCTGTCCATTCAACCAAAGTGATTGTAAATTTGACCCATTGAAACTCCCCGGAATACCCCCGGAAAGTCGATTCGATGCCAACCTAAGTTCAGTCAGTGACCCTAAACTACCCAAAAAATCAGGTAATGGACCAACCAAATTACATGAATCCATAGAAATAGTACCCAACTGAACTGAATCCTGCAACCCTAATGGTAAAGACCAACCATTTGTAGTATCATTCAACTTAGGATTATTATCTAATGCAATCACTTGTAAACTAACTAACCCATCAAAGAAATCAACAGGAATTGCAGTAAAATTATTAAAATCCAAGTAAATAAACTTCAAATCTTTCAACCCACTAAAAGAAGGTAACATACCAGTTAATTCATTGTTCTGAAGCCCCAAATTAGTAAGTTTTTCCAACTTATTAAAATCATTTGGCAAACTTCCTTTTAACCCTAGATTTTTAGCTTGAATTTGAGTCACTCTTCCATCTGAACAAAACACAAACTCCCATTTATTCCCACATGGGTCTCCATTTTTAGGCCACTTCAAAAGCTCTGGATTTTCCAACCCTTTTCTGAACTCATTCAATACTGCAACATCATTTGAATCTGTAACACTTACAACAACTGTAACAAACATTGAAATGATAATAAACACTGAAAAAACTAAGTAAAGTTTCTTCCTTTTGTAGTTAATCTCCATTTTTAACCTCATTTAAGCTCACATTACTTAAAACCCATGTCAAATTTTGCATGAATTTATGAAAGAAAGCATAAAATGATACAATAATTGGATAAAATGAGCAAGAAATGTGGATCTAGTGAGAGAAAATTCTCCAACACTAAAGATTAAATTTTTATTTTCTGGGGTCAAAAGAATTTAGCTAAAAAATGTCTTTTTAGGACACCCTTTAGTTCAATATTGCTTTTTAGAGTGAAAAATCAAATCAAAACAAAATCAAATCACAATTCTGTTATTCTTTTTTTTACAATACAATATACTTTGCCTTTAGTACAGTGTAATTGTATAATGGACCACTTTTGCAAAGCACTAACTCTGGTACTGATGAGTGAATGACGTGAGTCTAGTGGAAGAGAGAGAAAAGGGTAAAAGTGTAATTTTAGGAAGTGGGTGTAGGCGGGTAGCTATGTAGTACCCGAGTTCGAAGGTGATAATCTGATGCAGTTAAAAGGAATATTGTACAGCTAGTTAACGAGGTTCAATTTATGCTCCACTGTCTCCACCAGTATACTATTGATCATGTTTACAGAGAGATAATCGCGCAGCAGATTGTGTTGCGAGTGCAGGGTATTTATTAGTTGATTCTACGATTATTGATTGTACTCTTCCTTTTAATTGCATAGTTAAAGAAGACAAATTAGGCACCACGCTAGTTAAAAGGGATAATTTATAGTTCGTTTCCATTATCTTCCAAAAAAAAAAATGTAGTACCCGGGTATGTAGGTTGTTCTGAGATGTTATATGGTATAACCGGTTGTAACTTGCAAGTATAACGAAAGACAAAAAAATATAGAAAAGGGCAAAAGCGTAATTTTGGGAAGTGGGGGTCGGAGGTAGCTATGTAATACCCAATTATGTAGGATGCAGGCTTGGTACTTCATATGAGTAGGTGAATAGCTATTCCTATATGTTATATGGTAGCATCGGTTGTAAGGCCCTATTTACTTCAGCTTAAAATCAGTTCAGCTCAACTCAGTTTAGTTCATTTCAAGTTAGTTCAATTCAGCTCTTCTTTTATTTTGCTACTTATTAATCTTTCATAAAAAAACTTTCAGTTCAGCTTAGTTCAGTTCAATTCAGCTATTTTCAGCTGAAGTAAACAGGCCTAACTCGCACGTTTAACGTAAACAACTTTTTTTTTCATTTAATTTGAAACTAAATTTTTACCAAATTTCAAATTTAATAAATAATTATTTTTTTTTAATTCAGTTGTATAATATAAAATGTCAGCTATCTTCATACCTCATTCATACTCGTATTGGAGATGATTCCGGTATTCTTCATCTTAAAAATGACTATATTCACTTATATTATTTTTTAAATTTATCGTTCTTGATCTATATCCATTTTTTATTTATGACCCTGGTCTCGACTCAAAGCAGCTTACTAGGGTTAGTCAATGAAATTAAAGTAGAGATTTGAAAATTAGTGATGAAGATTTATGAACAAAAGAAAATAGAATAATTAATAATTTGAGGTGGGGTATAATGATTTTATGATTAATATTCCTAAATGGCAGGTTCTTGAAGTTAATGAGCTGTAATGCTGAATGTTTTTTGTTTGCATAAGAGCACAAGATAATGGGTGTTGTCTGCTGTTTTCTTGCCACCGCAATTATATTGATATTCTATTCGGGCGGCACCGATGTCAATTGACTAGGTAAGTGCTTTTTTTTGCCAATTTTTTCATTTAAAGACGGAATAATTTACCTCAAAAATCTCACCTTTAGGTTAGTAATAACTGAACTAAAAGCTTTTAGTCTGGATTAGTAATAACATTAATATTAATCAACGAGTAATTGTGAAATAAAAATATTTTGTTATTGGTAGTTTATTTTATGAAACAAAAATCAATTATACATTTTCATACGTGGTAGTTTTAAATTCAAATGAATGAAAATCCACTTATGTGTTATTTACATATTTTTGTGAATGATAATCTATTTATATTTTTGTTTCATTTCGTGAATAATAGTTTTAAGTTTTTTTTCGAGAAAATTATAAAGTAAATAACAAGTAATTAAATAAACAAATAAATAAATAAATATAAGTGTGTGTATATACTATATGAAAAAATTATCAGAATAGACCTTTTAAAAAAAAAAATTTGCCAACAGAAACCTTTTAAAAAGTTTTTTGCCATAGGAAATCTTAATGTAAATTTTTTTTGTTAGAAGAAACTTTTTTGCCTGTTTCCGTTGTTGACCACCATTTTCAGGCGTTAATCTACTATTTCTCTTATTTGCACTCCAAAATAACTCCATCAACAACCAATTAAGCAACAATTTTCATGTTACATCAACAAATTAACGAAATTTTGACAACAACAACAACAACTGTTGTTGCTAAAGCAATGAGGTGGGGTAGGGACTATGAGGATTTCGCTGACGTAGACTGGACGCGTGAGTGGATTAGTTGCCTGTTGACGTACCCTCCAAGTACCTGCAAAAAAGGGACAATAATCCTCGTAGGATTATTTCCCCCTCCGATGCTTAAGTAAGTATTTGAAGGAGAGTAAGTATACAATAATCAGCAAGTAAACAATTCTAGAGAGAAGTTCTAGAGAGAAGTTTTCCCTTTTTAGTAAGTGTTTTTTGTCTTGATTTCAGTGTCCTTGTTATCAGAATTTTTGGACTATTTATAGCCTCAAGTACAATTTCTTACCCACTGAGATTGTGACACTTGTCATCATCTCTTTGATTATCTTCCTTCATTTGCCTAATGGGCTTTTAGAAGGGAAGTTTAAGGCCCCATGGTTTGTTTTAGCTCTTTTTGTCATTGACGAATAAGAGCTTGACAGGTGGCAGATAAAGAGTTACAAATGGACCAGTAAAAAGGTGACACGTGGCAGTGTGGGCCCACTCATGGCAGACTCATCACTGCCACGTGGCAATCCTATGCTGGCACTTTAAGGACTCGTGGCCCAATTGTGATATGACACGTGGCCATGTGAGGTCCACTCATGGCAGACTCATCACTGCCACGTGGCAATCCCATGTCATCTCTTTATAGGGACACGTGGTCCACTCAAAAGCTGACACGTGGCGGCTGACTTGTCATGCCACATCAATTGCCCCTCAGATGGGCTGATGAATCCATAATTCATTACCCATCTGATTTTAAGCAGGTCTTTGGGCTTACTGTGCAGGCCCATTTACATTTTGGGGGGAAATAAGGGTTTCAAAATTTTCCCCCCTTTTTACCCTCACCTCTTCTCTTTAAATAGAGGTGTGAGGTAATTTATTTTTTCACATTTCTACACTTGTGAATTTCCATAGAGAGAGAAAGTAGTAAGAGAAATCTATAGAATTCTTAAGAACTTCCCAAAGGCGATTTCCGGTGAGTTTAGGCGATTTCAGGCGAAGCTTCAGTCAGTGAATAGTGTATTCAGATCTTTATCCTATCAACTTCTTTACTCAGGTAACTATTACCTGATCCGGTTTCATTTTGTTTTTCTTTGCTTATTCTATCATGTCTTCTAGTTCGTCTTCTCCTCTTAATGCTTGTACTCAATTGTTAGTTATTCCTAGTAATAAACAAGTAGAAGTGGGTCAGGGTTCATCATCTGGCTCCCAATACTCTATAGCCCCGAATATTCTTTCTTCATTGGGGTCACCGAATCTTCCATTCCTTCCTGTGCAGGAGGATATGGCAAGAATTAAGCAAACTGCTTCAACAATATTCACAAGCAAGAATCCAGCAGACTCCATTGAAGAGATGGAGAGATCTGCAGACCATGCCGAATCAGGACAATCGGCTTCTGTTCTGACAATGAGGTCTCTGCACCTCCACGTAAAACTACCACCTATCCCACACCAGAGACTGCTTTGGTGAGAGGGAGGCCATAAAGGACATTAACATTGTCCTTATGGTAATTCTTTATTAACCATAAAAGCTTTCAGCTTATTCTCTAAGAAGGGCGATTCCCTTCTTAGTGCCCAGAGGGATGCTTCGGCATCTACATGTCTATGATAGACATGGGGGTTTCAATTCCTTTTCTTCCTTTCTTTTTAATCTTCTTAATCGCTATGACTTAGGTTTATGTCAATTAACCCCGAATTCATGGCATCATATTGAACTTATGCTGCCACTTGTAAATTAAACAACCTTAGACCCTTCGGCAGCCTTTGTACATATGCATAAATTAACTAAGGCTGCCGGATGTAAACATGGCTGGTTTTACTCTGGCTAATGATGATGACTACATCACTGCCATTGAGAAGTCTAATAAGGCTACTTCTTGGCGTGGTGACTTCGTCTTCATTAAGTATGAGGACCCCGATTTGTTGCTAGGATGAGCAAATGGAACTTAAGCCCTAAATTCAAGGCAAAGTATCCAACCCACCCAAACTAAGTACAAATGACTTAGCCATTTTTGATTATTTAGGACGACAACAGCTAAATGGAAAGGGATGACTTATGAGATTCCCTCCAAATGGATACCTTTCAAATTTCTTTTTACTGACCACAAGTTTCTTGAGGCTTGTGGGTTAGTGTATGGTGGTAATGCTGGTAAGTCACTTTTTCCCTTCTTTTGTATTATTAATTTTTTTTATTTGAATTTGTTAAGTGTAAGTGATTCGGTCTTAATTTGCAGAAAAAGCATTAAACGAGCTACCCGACGAGAAAAAAGGCAAAATGGACCAAGCCGAATTCCTTCGTCGACTAGCTCAATCAAAGGAAAAGACGCCTCTCCAGAAGAGGCAAACTACGGAGGTATAGACGCCGGACTTGCCAAAAGTCCTGTCACCCTCATTTCATTCGGCATCTTTTCTATTAATCATTTAATTTACTTTTATTGAATTTATTATGTTAAACAATGTAACTTAAAATTATTATACTTTGTAACAATATAACTTGTAATCATAACTTTTTTATTGTTTACCGGATTCTTTATACTTAGAATTTTTGTTTTTTCTTTCTGTTTTTGAAAAACTATGTGACACATCCGGTGTTCTTATCAGACACCGGGTGTGTCAAATTATATTGCTTTTGCATTTGATTCGGCTTTTATTTACTTATAATTTTGTTGTTCTTATATTTTTATTGACTTTTGGAAACAATAAGTCATAAATGCATCCGGTGTCATTGCTTTGACACCGGATGTGCCAAAACATATAAGCCCCTGATTACATTCGGTCTCTTCTAATGAGGCCGGATGTAACTAGAATAANACCGGATGTAACTAGAATAAGCCAGGATTTGGCACATTCGGCGTCATCATATGATGCCGGGTGTGCCAAACCATATAAGCCTCTGATTACATTCGGTCTCTTTTAATGAGACCGGATGTAACTAGAGTAAGCCATAATTTGGCACATTCGGCGTCGTCATATGATGCCGGATGTGCCAAATCTGATTTCACCTGGATTGCATTCGGTCTCCTTATGGAAGGCCGAATGTAAATTAAGTGAACCTGGTTTTGGCACATTCGGTATCATTACATGATACCGAATGTGTCAACCTTTATTTGGCTTTAAGTTTTCTACAAAATTTTAAAGTCAAATGTGTTTCTTTTTACAAAATCTATTACTTTACATGTTTCTTATTATTAATCTTTGTATATATATTATTTTATTTTATTTTATTTTATTTTATTATTATATATATATATATATTTTTTTTTTTTTGGGTGTCCAATTAATCTAAATAGTTTTCCATGTCATTCAACTCGGTCAGCAACTATGAGGCCGAGTTGAATGTATGAGAATGCACTTTTGGCACATTCGGTGTCATTTCTGACGCCGAATGTGTCGAACATCCCTTTAATGGGTTTCTTTGTTAAGTGAGGACAGACCGGGTCCAGTGTGTTAATATGGTGATTTTTGGCACATTCGGTATCTACAATTGAGGCCGAATGTGTTAAATTTGTTTCCATATGGACGCCACTCGGTCTTTCCGAACTGTGACCGAGTTAAACTCATGCAAATGCTGTTTTGGCACATTCGGTCATGACTTGTTTTTGTATTTTAACAACTTAACTTTCTTTTATTTTCGATGTTAATCAACTTTGTGTGGAATGTAATTATTGAACTGCCTTTGTTATTTTGCAGTCAACTAGAGATACCCGGCCATCTGTGCTGGGGAAAGAGAAGAAAGATAAGGGTAAGGAGAAGCTTAAAGCTCTCCCTACCAAGGTCAAAAGAAAGGAGAGTTCGACTCCACTCTCCATCAACCCCCAACAATCCAAAAAGAAGAGGCCGGCGTCGCTGGCCAGTACTGAATCTTCTCCGGCTTCCACCCCAAGCAAGCCGGTTGGGGAAAGTCCTTCATCGAAGGAAGTTCCCTATAAAAGAAAGGAGAAGGCTGGCCGGACGTCTGGCAGCCTTCAAAGGGACCCTGTCTTTGACAATCCCTATGAAACTGAGACCGGCCTCATGGATCCGGTCGAACAAGATGAGGCCAGACGCTCTGGCCGAACTATTGGAGGAACAGATCAGGATCCTTCTCTCCAGGATCCTAATGATCTTCCTCCACCGGACAAGGATCCTGCGGCCGGTATGCAGGAGGCAATCAGGGAGAACTTGCCCCTGGAGTTTCTTGACTCAGCTATGGCCACAGGTATTAAGTTTGCCCGTAACGTTGTTACATCTGTTTCGAGTACTCGTTCTGGAGATTCTATTACATCTCCTAGAGACCCTCGGGCTATAATTATTCCATTTCCCACTACAGATGTGGCTGACTCAGAGAGGGACTTCCTGGACGAGGAAGGTGACATCCCTTCTACCTCAAAGACCTTTGACTCCAACTACAAGAAGGAGTTGGTCAGAGAGGTTCTCCGCTGTGGAGACAAGGAGTACAAGGAGTCTTTAAGAGGCATCCTTGATGGACAGCTGGGTCCATGCTTCAACAGTTGTATTGAAGTAAGTTATTTAACATGTTTCCTTTTGTTGCTAACTTTTAATGACTTCTTTTTTACTTAGTGAGATTTTGACTAACTTGTGAATTTTCTTTTGACAGATCATCTTTCGGCTTCAATACTTACAAAAGTTGGTTGCTCAAACCAAAAAGGAGAGGGCAAAGGCAGCCCGAATGCAGACCATCTGCGAGTCCTACCTGAGTGAACAAGTCCGCCGAATCCAAGCTCAAAATTCACATGCTGTGAATGAGCTTTCTGCCTCTTTGGGTCAGGCCAAAGAGCAGAACTTGGTCATGGCCAAAAGAAACATGGAGCTATGGACCGAGTTGGAGGAGTTGAAGAAGAAAGAGGCGGACTGTGAGCAGATGGCCTCTGACAAGAGGGATGCCGAACTGAGGGCAGAAGAGGCTGAAAAGAAAGTTGCTGCTTTAACAGAGCAACTAAAAGAAGCTAACGTCCGGCTTGAAGAGGTTGAGAAAAAGAAAAACGAAGAACTTAACCAAGCCGGACAATTTGCAGTCCAAAAATATCTGGAAGGTGAAGAATCTACCAGAGAAAGGATTGCGGAGGCCTGGACTCTCGGCCTCGAGGAGTACGTCCCCTACCAGTACTTTGAAAGAAGACTGGATTATGCTACAAGGGCTCACTTAGCCAACCTTTGTGGGGATGCTCCTCCCAGCCCCTTTTGCCCCTCTGACGCCGAGGAGGAAGAAGCCGAGGATGAAGAGGAAGACAAGGAAAAAGAAGGAGCAGGAGCGGACACCACTGCTTCAACTACTATTGAGCCTCCTGCACCAACAGCCCCTTGATTTTCCTTTTTCAATTTATAACTTGTTGTATTTTTTGCTTTTTGTTCAATATTGGTTTTTCAAACCAAGTGTATTATACATTTATGCTTTAAGCATACTTTTTAATCAATCCATCCTTTTAATCAATGGCGTTTATAATTTATTTATTAGTCCTTTATATTTTTCCAAGTTGTTTTACTTAGAAATTTCATAGCTTCTTTATATTTCTAAGTGTTTTTACTTAGAATTTTCACAGGTCTGGGTATACTCCATTTGCAAAGCAGGTTTCATATTTCTAAGTCTTTTACTTAGAAGCATTCGTAGACATTTTTACTTTGAAATATTTCTAAGTGTTTATACTTAGAAATATTTCTAAGTGTCTTTACTTAGAGATATTTGTAGAGTTTAATACTCATAACCCTTGAACTTTATAAAACATAACTTTGTTCAAAACATTTCTTTATGAACCATTAAACACTGGTTAAAGATTTATAAATTATTTAAAGATTTATAATATAAGTTGTTCTGATTTAACTTCGAAGTATACAATGAGATTCAACCTGAACTTAGAAACTTCGAAGGTTTTTCTCAAAAATCTCAAAGCAACTCATATATTTCTAAGTATTTTTACTTAGAAGATATTTTTAAGTGTTTTTACTTAGAAAAATTTGGTGTTCTAAGTGTTTTAACATAGTATGTTTTTGGGGACTTAGAAATTTTTTAACCATCCCTTTGGAAGGTTTCATCCACCAGTCATAAATATTGAGGGTCAACTTTGACTTAGTAAATTTTAGATAAACCAAACATTTGCCAAATGTTTGTAGTTTAATTCGACATATCCGGCATGGTCGCATAACGCCGGATGTGTCTTAGTTAGTGATATTAGCAGCTTAGACATAGTCCTTTTAGGTGCCCTGGGCACCGGACGCAATGCACTTTATTCATACTAGATGACGCCGGATGTGCCAAATTTGTTGTTCTTATTATTTGACTCGGCCCCTTTTTAATGAGCTGTCACCGAGTGTATCCTACTGAATGAGGCCGAATGTGCCAAACTTAGTGTTTTTAACATTAAACTCGGTCTACTTTTGGAGACCGAATCGAATGTGTGCAAACCCATATTTGGCACATTCGGTGTTTGGTCCCCTTTCTGGGTGACCTAATTGAATGTGCTTAAATCCATTTTTGGCACATCCGGTAACAATAAGATCCCTGTGTTTACAAACTTTATACTTTGATTGATTTACATGTAAATCAATCAATCAAATATATTGATTGCCCCTAAACATAGGGATCGAAATTGTTATTAGTTTTAAAGTAAGAATTTATATCTTAAGGCCGAATCTTGGGCCTGCAGAGTTGATTTGGTGATCCGTAATCACTTAAGGGATCCTGCCCTTATTGCTTTCACAATTGTTTAGCACGTTTTAACTCATAGTTAAGTGTGGGGCTGTGCCCTCGAATGCTAAAGTCAGCATCTTATTTAAACAGGTGTGTATAGAGGCTAACATTAGAGAAAGAAGAAATTTCATTAATTACGGCCCGTAGCCGATTAAATACAAGATGAAATTTCTTCCCCATTGATCAATCGTGGATCAAAGAGGTGGGCACATGGCCTTACACTGGCTTCTTGAAACCAATTTCATAAATAATATTTTTTCAGATTATTTGTATTCCAAGTTCTGGGTACCTCATATCCATCCATAGTTTGTAATCGGTAAGTTCCATCCCTCAATACTTCTATTATTTTGTATGGACCTTCCCAATTAGGAGTAAGCTTACCCTGCTCATCAGCTCTCCCAATTGACTTCATCTTCCTCAGCACAAGATCCCCCAACTTTATTGGCCTATGGTTTACCCTCTTGTTATGTTCTCTTGCCATTTTCAGCTTGTACACTTCTTGCCTAAGTAGAGCATTGCCTCTAACCTCAGGTAACATGTCTAAGGTGGCTTTCATCATTTCCCAGTTAGCCCCTTCGTCATATAACATAACTCTTAGGGTAGGCTCACACATTTCAATAGGAAGAACAGCTTCTGATCCATATACCAGCATAAATGGAGTTTCTCCGGTGGAGTTCTTTGTTGTTGTCCTGATAGACCAGAGAACATTGTACAATTCGTCCACCCACAAACCTTTGGCAGCATTCAGCTTTTTCTTCATTCCTGTGCTAATGATCTTGTTGAAGGCTTCCACTTGTCCATTAGCTTGTGGATAGCCAACTGAGGCAAAATGAGCTGAGATGCCTTGGTCTTCTAGCCATACTCTTAATTGAGGAGTCTCAAACTGAGGACCATTATCAAACACCATTGACTGAGGCACCCCGAACCTTGTTATTATGTTTTTCCAAATAAACCATTTGACATCCCCATGTTTGATACTTCTCATTGGCTCTGCTTCTACCCATTTGGTAAAGTAGTCCACTGCCACCAAGACATACTTCCTTTGTCCTGATGCTTGTGGAAATGGGCCAAGAATGTCCATTCCCCACTTAGCAAAAGGTATTGGGCTCAAGACTGGGTTCAAATTATTGGCTGGCTTCTGTGGTAGATTACCGAACAGCTGACACTTGTTACATTTTTTGACATAAGTCATTGCGTCATGTCTCAGGCTTGGCCAGTAATACCCAGTTCTTAGTGTCTTTTCTGCCAGTGCTCTTCCCCCTATATGAGAGCCACAAAACCCCTCATGGATATCTTCAAGGACCTCCTTTCCTTTTTCCGGGGTGATGCACTTTAGTAGTGGATGAGTGAAAGACTTCTTGTATAGTTGCCCCTGCCATAAAACAAACCATGCATCTCTAGCTTTCACATATTTTGCTCGTTGTGGGTCGTTCGGCAAGGTTCCATTGTTTTTGTAGTCAATAATCTCATCCATCCACGAGCTTCCTCGGCTGATGAAGTTAACCTCCATCTCTTCTATGCTTCTTTTCTCTTTAACCTCCCAGAAGACTGTTCGAGGATTCTCACCCACTGCAGAGCTGGCTAACTTGGAAAGAGCATCAGCTTGATTATTTTCAGACCTTGGGATCTGCATTATTTCAAACTTGTCTAATCCTTTGACCTCCTCTTGAAGTATATTCAAGTATTTAGCCATACTTGCATCTCTTGCCTCATAGTCACCCAAGTATTGGCTCACAATAAGCTGAGAGTCTGATTTTGCTTCTATCTTTTTTGCCCCAGCAGCTCTGCATAATTTGACTCCGGCAATCAATGCCTCGTACTCGGCCTCATTATTTGATGTCTGAAATTTGAATCTCATGGCATACTCATAGATGTCACCCTCAGGTGACTTACAAATAATGCCTGCCCCACATCCATTCTGAGTGGATGAGCCATCAACATATAAGGTCCAGTGATCAATACTTGGTTTTTCCATGGGCGGCCTTGTCATTTCAACTATAAAATCAGCAAATGCTTGGCCCTTAATAGCCTTCCTTGGTTCGAAGGTGATGTCAAATGAGTCCATTTCTAGAGCCCACTTGAGCATTCTCCCAGAAGTTTCCTTAGACAAGGCTTTTTTGAGCGGTTGATCAGTGTACACAATGATTTTATGAGAAAGAAAATAGGGCCTCAACTTCCGGCTGGCCATGAATAATGCAAGTCCAAACTTTTCAATCAGAGCGTATCTGATCTCAGCATTTTGGAGTACGTGACTCACAAAGTATACCGGATGTTGGACTCCATTTCTCTCAGCTAACAGGACAGCTGAGAGTGCATGATCTGATACCGCCAAATAAATAAATAAAGTTTCTTTTTCAATGGGACTGATTAATCTTGGGAGAGTATGTAGGTGCTCTTTTAAATGAATGAAAGCTGATTCGGCTTCCTCCGTCCATTCGAACACCGGACTGCCCTTGCCTGTCTTTGCCTTTCGTTTGATCGTATCAAAGAAATAATGGCATTTATCACCTGCCCTTGATAGAAATCTACCAAGAGCTGCTAGGCATCCGGTTAGTTTTTGCACCTCTTTAACGTTTCGAGGTGAGGTCATATCTAGCACAGCCTTGACTTTGTCTGGATTAACCTCAATCCCTCGTTCATCCACAAGGAAGCCCAAAAATTTTCCCGAAGTTACCCCAAAAACACACTTCTTTGGGTTTAGCTTCATCTTATACCTCCTTAATGTTTCGAAGGTCTCTCTTAAGTCTGCCACATGGTCTTTCATTTCCTTGCTTTTGACAATCATGTCATCTATATATGCTTCCATGTTCCTTCCCAACTGCTGTTTGAAAACATTATTTACAAGACGTTGGAAGGTTGCTGGAGCATTTTTAAGACCGAATGGCATCCTTGTATAGCAATATAGACCCTTCTCAGTTACAAAAGCTGTTTTTTCCTCATCTTCCTCCCATAGAGGAATTTGATGAAATCCTGAGTAGGCGTCCATAAAGCTTAATAACGCATGTCCTGCCGTCGAATCAACCAATCGGTCAATCTTTGGCAAAGGAAAGCTATCCTTTGGACAAGCTTTGTTAAGATCAGTATAATCGACACACATTCTCATGGTGCCGTTTGGTTTTGGAACCAAGACCACATTAGCCACCCAGTCAGGATACTGGCATGGTCTGATGAATCCTGCTTCCAAAAGCTTATTCACTTCTTCCTCTGCTGCCTTATTGCGAAGTTCGCCCAAATTTCTCTTCTTTTGGCGAATTGGCTTAGCATCAGGTTTCACATTTAGCTTATGTACAGCTATACTTGGGTCAATGCCTGGCATCTCCTCTACCTCATATGCAAAGACATCCCTGAACTCTCTCAGCAGCTTCCTCATTTCTGCCCCAACATGGTCGTCTGGGGCCTGGCCTACCTTGACCGTTCGGTCAGGCTTGAATTCGTCAATAACGAAATCTTCGTGTTCACCAACTGCCTGAGGCCGAGTTACTTGGCTTAAATTATGAATGGCCATTAGTTCATTTTTAGCCATACCCTCGGTCTTCCTCTTCTTTGTTGGCTCTTCCACCTCTTCAACCCAAGCAGTAGGTTTAAGAGTGGTGATATAACATTCTCGGGCCATTTGTTGATCCCCACGAAGAGTTCCTACAGTTCCATTGTTACACTCATACTTCATAAGCATGAGATGTGTAACAATTACTGCTCTGGATGCATTCAGGGTTGGCCGTCCCAATATGATATTGTATGCCGATAGTTCCTTGACCACCAGGAACTTGACGACCATGTTTCTTGCGCATTCCTTTTCCCCTATCCTCACTGGTAGGGAGACAGTCCCCAAAGGGTTGATTACTCCTCCCCCAAAACCAATAATAGGGTGATGGATAGGTTCCAAGGTAGACACATCATATTTTAATTTCTTGAGGCAAGCATAACTAATGATGTCAGAGGAGCTGCCAGTATCTACCAATATTCGTTTGACCCTCATGTTGGCCACTTTCAGTTCCACCACCAAGGGATCATCATGTGGTGTACGAACATTGCCTCGGTCTTTATCACTAATCATTACTTCTGGAAACTTGACCTTGGCATCATGCCCCATCTCCGGTGATCCTTCTCGGGAGAGACTCCGTAAGTACTCTTTGTTCCCTCGAAGGGTTGGTCCGCCAGCTGCGAACCCACCGGAGATGACGTACACCACATCCTCTTCGGTTTCAGCACCATCCTTAGGCTCATTAGCCTTGAATTCCATCTTTTGTTTGGTGTTTTTGTCATGAGATTTGATCAAGTGTTGTGAAATTTTCCCTTTGATGGCAAGAGATTCCAGGGCCCTCTTAAGATTGAAGCAATCATTAGTATGATGCCCTGTATCTTTGTGAAAGTGACAGTATTTACTTGAGTCCCTATCTTCTTTGGCAGTTCTTAGGGGTGGTGGATCATCAATCTCAACCTTATTGCGGATTTCCCTGAAAACCGAATAGAGATCTTTGGTGAACTCTATCTTAGGACCATCATTAGGCTTTCTTTTCTTATTTTGGAAGTTTCCTCCCTTGCCTGATGTCCTAGTTGCCCAGGTGGCATGTTTCTTTTGATCCTTGTTTTTAGAGTGTGATTCACTCTTTTTATCATCTCTTCTGTCCTTCCTGGTGGAAGCACAGAGCTCTTGTGCATGGATGAAACATTCAGCTTCTTCCAAAATTCCTTTCAGCGTTTTACAATTTCTTCTTACAATATCGAATTTAAAAGTTCCATCTCGGAGACCTCTAAAAAAGTTATCGAAGGCCACACCTTCGGATAAGTTGGGGATTTGCAAAGATTCCAGATTGAATCTTTGCACATAACTTCTTAGAGACTCCTTTTCTCCTTGCACTATTTTGGCCAGATGCATGCTGGTCTTTCTCTCCCTCTTGTTTGCCATGAAATGATGTACAAAGATCGTACTCAATTCATGAAAATTGTTAATTGATTGATCAGGGAGGCTATTGAACCATTTCTGGGCAATTCCTTTCAGGGTTGCCGGAAAGTATCGGCACCAGGTCACATCATCCGGACCCTGGAAGTACATTAAATGTTTATAAGTGGCCAGATGCTCCTCCGGGTCAGTGGTCCCGTCGAATGGCTCAATTTGAGGCATTTTAAACTTATTGGGACGTGGAGCCATCATGATGGACATGGAGAACGGTGTCTTCCATTCCATCATTGTGTTATTAGGCATTTGTCCAACAACCCCCGTAGGGTTTTGGACAGCCTTTGTGGATTCTCGGCCAGGATTAGCTGATTTGCCTACATCCTCCCAGTATTTGATCATTTGTTCTTTTCTGCACTGATCAGCCTTATCAGCTTTCTTCTTTTCAATTAAGTCTCGTAGACTTGCATGTTCTCCTGACTCTAGGGAAACATGATGGGAGTCAGTCATCTCCCTAGTTGATGATTCTTCAGAGGAACCAGGTCGGCCTCCTTCCTTCCAAGCCCTTTTAGCCTTCAGATACTCTCTTGTATCCATGCTTGAGGCCTTTTTGGCATCGAGATACTCTCTGGCATCTCGGCTAGATGATTTCTTTTGCTCCAAATACTCTCGAGCATCACTTGCAATAGCCTTCTTGAACTCAATTAGTTCTCTAGCATCAGTTTGAGTCTTGCTAGATCCAGCTTCCTTACCTGCCACCTCCCGTTTAGGCTTAAATCTGGGAGTGACAGGGTACCTCTTCACTGCACCCCATTGAGTTTTCAATGGAGTTCGGTCCTTCCTTAATTTCTCAACTTTCTCATGGAAAGTCAATCTCTCCTGGCCTTGGCCTTCTTCAATCATCACACCTTTCATCTTTGAAGATGAAGGGCGTTATGTCTCAACCTTCTCTTGAGTTTTCTTGGTGGAATACTCCCGTAGAGTTTCCGCCAGGTTCTCTTGGAACCCAGCCAAGATACTCTTGAGCTGACTCATGGTCACAGGTTGGTCTCCAAAATCAGGGTTTTCTTGTGTTTTTCTCGGTGAGCCAGTACCCTCCCCAGTTTGGTCTAGGTATCTGGTCTCATCCTCAGTAGGTTTTCCAGTTCCAGTCATTGTTAGGAATCCTCCCCTCAGACGGCGCCAAATGTTGTTGCTAAAGCAATGAGGTGGGGTAGGGACTATGAGGATTTCGCTGACGTAGACTGGACGCGTGAGTGGATTAGTTGCCTGTTGACGTACCCTCCAAGTACCTGCAAAAAAGGGACAATAATCCTCGTAGGATTATTTCCCCCTCCGATGCTTAAGTAAGTATTTGAAGGAGAGTAAGTATACAATAATCAGCAAGTAAACAATTCTAGAGAGAAGTTCTAGAGAGAAGTTTTCCCTTTTTAGTAAGTGTTTTTTGTCTTGATTTCAGTGTACTTGTTATCAGAATTTTTGGACTATTTATAGCCTCAAGTACAATTTCTTACCCACTGAGATTGTGACACTTGTCATCATCTCTTTGATTATCTTCCTTCATTTGCCTAATGGGCTTTTAGAAGGGAAGTTTAAGGCCCCATGGTTTGTTTTAGCTCTTTTTGTCATTGACGAATAAGAGCTTGACAGGTGGCAGATAAAGAGTTACAAATGGACCAGTAAAAAGGTGACACGTGGCAGTGTGGGCCCACTCATGGCAGACTCATCACTGCCACGTGGCAATCCTATGCTGGCACTTTAAGGACTCGTGGCCCAATTGTGATATGACACGTGGCAATGTGAGGTCCACTCATGGCAGACTCATCACTGTTACGTGGCAATCCCATGTCATCTCTTTATAGGGACACGTGGTCCACTCAAAAGCTGACACGTGGCGGCTGACTTGTCATGCCACATCAACAACAACAATTGCAAACGAAATCAAACACTATGAATTGTACAAAATCAAAGAACTGCACATGCTCGACTCAATATCCATTACAAATAACATCACCATAACTCATAATTGACATAACAAATCGAGATGCTTACTTCTTTTTCTCAATGATTCCCCAATTACGTTGCTTTGCGATTGAGGAACAAGATTTACTCATGACTGTTGCCAATCCGCCACCACTACCAACACTATACCTCCATTTACAATTGAACATCCATCACCATAAGTCCAACACCCGATTCGAATTTCGAAACCTTATCACCACTAACATCTCCAACTTCGGAAGTCGAAACAACCAAATCCACCACCATTCGAAATCCTGCCTTTCGAATTTCGAAACACCTAAATCCTTAACCATTTGAAACCCTAGACTCTAATTTGAAAACCTAATATGAAAATCATAACTCTAAACCTAAATCGAAAATCATAAGTTACCAATTAAAACACCACATATTTATATTCAACGATAGGGGTGTGCACCGGTCCAAGACCGGACCGGAACCGGTTGGGCTAGAAAACCGTAATTCCTTATTTCCTTTGATCGGAGACCGGACCTGAAAAAATTCCGGTATCGGCCGGATCAAACTTCAATTTTCTAGTCTGAGCCTGATTTGGACTGATTGGACCTGAATTTTTAGTTTTTTCAATTTTTTTCTAAAAAAAAGTACTTATTACTTATAAAAAAAATATTAATTCCTTCTTATATATATATATTCTAATTGGAACTAAAATATAATGGTATATAAAACATATATAAATTTAATATTTTAACTAATAAAAACCTTTATATATAGTAAACTTTTACATTAATTAACGAAAAAGTTTTGTTTTTCAAGGAAACCGGTCCAACCGGTCAGGAAACCCGAAATCTTTAATTTTCTCAGACTGAAGGGTCAGTCCGATCTAAATTCCAATCCGGACCGATCCAAATTTCAATCTGGACCGAATTATGTACACCCCTACTCATCGACACTTGATAACCAATCAGAAGGTGCATTATGAGAAAGGAGGAGAGAGGGAGATTATAATTTGAGTATAATTAAGTGAAATTTAGTATAGGTAGTAACTTATTCAATAGGTAACCAATCACAAGGTGCATTATGAGAAAAACAAGGTAAAAGGTTGAATTATTGTGGGATTATTTGGGGTTAATGGCTCAAAGGTGGGATTATTTATGTAAATTATTCCTTTAATGACTGCAAAAACTTATATATTAATAAAAACAATAAATATAATGGCTAAAGAAAAGCTATAAATAATCAAGTTTTTACCGTAAAACGGTCTTACGGAAGACTTGTTATTTTGAAAATTACAAGGATTATCCCAAAAATATCCGAAATCTAAGAATACTATCCGATTTTTTGGATCGTTCGGATCACATATTGGATATCTCGGGTCGGTTTTTTGTAACACCCCTTTTCCGGCTGTCACCTACATCGCCTAGATGTCTAGATTCATATATATCTATCTATCTAAAGTAGAATAATTGGAGAGGATTGGGAGTGTCACATATGATTTTATCCTTTTTAAAATAATCATGTTTCAAATAACTAATTTCTTTTTTTTTTTTTTAAATAATTCTCATGTCATATACTACCACCGTTACATATTCTTTGCAACGATTAGACATTTTTCCTCTCTACTTTATGTCAAATCATTCTTGATCGTAGGGGATGGAGGAAGAAAATTTATGTGGATAACCACATGGAATAATTAATTTTGGTTCATGTAGCCGAGCCCAATTTTTTGGGATTAAGACTGTGATTGATTGACTGACTTTATGTCAAATCGTTGCAAATAATGTATAACGGAGACAGTAGATAAATTAGATCAATCATATTAGATTAAAAACCAGTATTTTCAAAGGGTAACCTTTTTTGAATTCAAGAGGTATTCTCGTGATTTTAAAAATTATCGCAATCCCTCAACTTTTTCTTAGATTCACCTAATACCCTTATGCAGTCATGTTAGATTTTCCTTCAAATTATCTCTAAATAATCCCTTTGCACCAAAAAAAAAAATCTAATTAATCTCGAATGAAGAAATAAAAATATTCAAATATACTCCTCATTCCTATAAAATCTCTTCACCTTAATTTATCCCACGTTTGAGTTCACCTCAATCATCAAAAGTTCAAAACATTTTCAACGAACCATCTTCATTTTCATCTCTGACTCAACTACTTGGAAGCCAAGAGTCGATATTGGTCTTGCGCAGTTGGGTGCTTCTCATCTTGTCTTTAATTACTTATCTTCTCTTCTATTTGCACCAAACAATCGACATCAATTGATTTAAGGTTTTGAATATGGGGGGTTTGGTTATGCGATTTGAGGTTTAGTTGTGCAATTTTATTAGGTTTCAATTTTTTTTGTTTGGAGTGCGTAAGTTGGTTGATTTAATTGCGGTGGTTTTCAGATTTCTAAGGAGGAAGATGGTGGATTGGTCACTCTGGTAGATTTCGGGGTGATTTGTAGGTGGTTTCGAGATGGTTATGGTTGGTGTAGTGGTGGTTTTGTCTAATTTCGAATTATTAGGGTGATGATTTTGGTGGTGCAGTGACTGAGCAGTGGTAGTGTTTAAGGCGTAGGCCTGAGCACAGATCAATCCGAAATTTCGAATATTCGTATTTAATATTTGATAATAATTTTTGGATCGGATACTCCGGATATCTAATTTCTAATTTTGTTCTCACAAAATAAAACATAGATATTTACAAAATAAGAATACGACAAAACAATATAAGTACCCATTCGAAGAAATGAATATGTTAAATCTTGTTCATTAGCTATCGCACATAATAACTTAATTTTTGTAGAAGTACTCCGTAATATTCTTGAGTTTACTAGTTTAATATACTCAAAAGTCAGAACTTTATAGGAATGACCTATATTTTTGGTGGTTTCAATATATAAAAGTTGATATCCGGTATCAAAAGGTTTTGGGCATATGGTTCGACCTCTGAAATTTCGGATATTTGAATATCCAAAAATGTCAAAAGTGATATTTGTATAGGCATTTGATATTCGTTTTTGATATTTGTATATGCATTTGATATTCGCTTTTTCAAATCGGATATCCTAAAAATCAGATAAAATACAGATCAGATTTTTGGAGTTTAAGCTCTTTTAATATTTTAGTTTAGCCTTATTATCAGTGGTGACAGGGTGGTCATGGTGGAAGATGTAGCGGTGGCTATGTTGGTGGTGGCAACAATAGGGAATGATGGTTAAACAGATTATGAGTTTTTTTTTCTTTTTTTTTTAAGAGAGAAAAGTGGTGATATTTAATTTAAATTAATTAGTTATAGACTTAAGTATTGTAGGAATGACTCTTAATTTGAGGATAGTTAAAGATAATATAACTGAAGATCTAATATCATTAGCTTTTAAGGATACCAGGTAGATTTGCAAAAGTTTAGGGATACCCCGTGAATTTCTGAAACCACGAGGGTACCACATAAAATCGGAAAAAGTTGGGGGTATCCTGTGAAATAGCCGTTAAAAAAGTATTTTACACAATAGAAGAAAATTTTTCCAATGATATTCAAGATAAATTGATAAGATAGATATAATAAGATAAAAACTGATATTGTAAAGATTAATTTTATATGTATGGAGATATTAAATAAAAAATTATGCAAATTAGATATTAATAATGTATATAGTGAGACGAATTTAACAAGATCTCATATGAATATATTTTTACTTTTAAAATGGATATGACTCTTTGATGTTTTAAATTGGTTAAATTTAGTACTACCAGATAAATTTTTCCCATAAATAGGTTTAAAAATTAAGTATATATACAAAGTGCTATTTTATATGACTTTAATTATAACATAAAGTTATTTATAATACCTCTTAATATCATTTGATTAATGATGGGTACGAGAAGACACATAAAAATAATTTTTAAAATAATAGGTGTTCAATTTAGATGAAAATCTATGTGTCACCAAATAAATATGAGAGTAATATGATTGAATATATATTTAATTTCAATAGTAATATTTTCAAATTTTGAAGAAAAAACATTATTTATTAGATAAGGCAAGTGAATCTTTTAAAACAAAATATTGTATAAGTTCGTACATTGCACAAGATTCAACACTAGTATACTTAATAAAACTATTTCTCCCTTCAAAAAAGTATACTTAATATAATTAATAAATTACTATAATTTTAATTTTCTACATGTTTATGGGTATAATGTATTTGGACCTTTAGTGAAATAAGCCAAATAATAGCCACTTTCCTTTACTATATTTACTAATAAACATGTACTTCTAATTTTAGTTCTCCTTTAAAATAGGGGATATTCACTAGTAGAAAAATCGCTATTAGTAACGCCCCATTAGTATCGTTTCTGAAAAAAACGATACTAATAGGACTCTATTAGCATCGCTTCTAAAAAAAACCGATAGTAATAGGACTCTATTAGCATCGTTTCTAAAAAAAACAATACTAATAGGACTCTATTAGCATCGTTTCTAAAATAAACGATACCAATATGCTAATAACACCTGTTCGTTAAAAATGCCTCTCACCTGTTAAAATAAACCTAGCCTCTGACTCTTCACTCTCATTTCCTCTCAACTCTACTCTGACTCTCAACTCTCAACTTTCTCACTCGCTCAATTTTCTTCACTCTCATCGCCGGTTTCGATCTCTTCTTCACTCTCGCCGGTTTCGATAATTTTTGGGATTTCGTTAATTACACTATGTATCCTTCAAGCTATAACAATGGCGACAGCTGGTAGACCTGAGAAGAAGCCTTACTGTGTTCGCGGCCATGTGTATTGTGACCCTTGCCGTGCTGGTTTCGAAACTTCTGCTTCTACTTATCTTCAAGGTTTCGAAACTTCTTCTATTTTTTTTCTTTCGTATTTTCTTAGATCTACTTTTTTTTTCGGTTTTTATTGATTTTTTTAATGATTTTTTAAGTGGTTTGTTTTAGATATGATTAATTTGTGATTGATTTCTGCGATTTTAAGTGTAATTTTGATTACTGAGTTGCACGAACACAATATTTGTTAATAATTAACTTATTATCAATTTACTCATGAATTGATTTTAGGGAAAATGATTATTATAGATTTTGAACACTTATGTTAATGATAAGTTTATATAGGAATGAAGATGATAGTGAAAAGGCTGCAAATTTAACTGCCAAAACAATGCAAAAAACTTATTTTTTTTCTTTATACAAAATATAAATAATTATATTAAGCAAGAACCAAGAAAAAAAAGCTTTAAAAATTAAAGAAAAGAAAGTGAAAATTTTGGACTTAATATTACTAAGTTCAGAATTCGAAATTAGTTTAATTGGTTTGTTAGTTTGTTTGTTTTACTAAACGACTTTCAGAGTGAAATTTCAATTTGCATGTTAGAATTTTTGAATTTTTCTTTAGTTTAATCGAAAATTCTGTTTATATGTTTAAGTAAATGATTTCATGTATAGTTATATGTTTATGAATAATTGAATCTTGAGTATGTTTTCCGTTTTTTTTAAACCAACCACGTCATTCCCTTGTTCATCCATCTACAAGGCGTATTACTAAGCAGGAGCTTCTTCAGGAGGCTGTGCAACCTTCTGTTGGTAATGCAACAATAGCTGCGAGGTTAAGCTCTACTACGTACTGTTGGCAATGGAATAGTAACTGCGATTGGAGGTAATGCTGGTTGTCGTTCTAATACTGTTGTTAACTGTCGTTTGAATTTGGAAAATTAGACCAATGTTGGAAATGGCGATAAGCATGGGTTTCAACCTGGAACAGATAATAATACTCATAAACAATTGAATAATTTGTTCTCTGGCAGTCAATTAACTGCTAAGGGTATGTCTCTGAAGTTTGTTGCACTTGTCGTTAAGGAGGGTCAGGCTTTTGCACAACTGCAGGAATCTGATGTGATGTAGTTGCTTAATATCAGTATGCTAAATATCAATAGCTAGTTGGGTCTTATTTTACTTCCGGTGTGTCATTATGCTAGTAGCTGTAAATAATTTTGGCCATGACAACTTCCAAATGACAAGCCGAGTTTCAAGTTTAGACTTTAAGTTCGACTTTCATCCACTATTCAAAATTATAAGTTTATAACCATGGTCTCCCAATGATTTTAATTCTTGAGTTGCTCTAAAAAGTAAATATTATTTTGGTGTTTGGCTCATTAGTTCCACCAGCATAAGGTGATGGAGGGAACACAAGTATATCATCACCTATGAGTACTTGTTAAAAATTGCCGTGACTGCATTACTGTAATGAATGCTGATGAGTGTAAAAATTTTTTGGTAAAATTTATAGATCTTAGTAATCACCCTGCTAACGTTTGGAAGCCTAATATGCTGGCTGGAGAACCTGCTAGGCTAGTATTACTTGTTCATACCCCACAACGGAAGGGACTAATGGAGGACAATGTAGGTGGCTCATGGATGAGAGGACGAGTAAGAACTAATTTTCTCAGTTAGCCAGTTTATAAAGAACAACCATACAGAAGTGCACAACACAAAAAATTGACATTATTGACCTGAGGTAGCTTTGAAATCTTTAATAATGAATACTACATTTAAATTAATTGGAGTGCATTCCACCAATTCTAGTGATAATCAATTCTTCTACATCATTCAAAGTTTTGATTTCTAAGAAATTCCCTACAAGGCTCAAAACAAGTTTGATGATGAAGGTAAAGAATGCAAATATATAGTTGTGTTTAGCCTAGCTATTTAAATACTTGCATTTTAGCATATTAAGCTAGTATAAAGGTTAGTGTTAGGGTAATTTGACAATAATACATATAGTAATATAGTTTTTGAATGTCTGAATTAGTGATATCAGATATAATTGATACTGTCCTTAACCTTTTTCATTACTGATTTCGTGGAAATTGGTTTATTTTGAATTTCTATGTGACGCATTTAATCAAGTCTTGTGTATTCAAGTAAGGAAACAGAAACAATGAGTAATATTGTCGATATCTAAATAAGTTTGTATATTTTTCTTTTCAGATTTGGTTAACTTTGTTGGTGTTGGTGCTCTAACTACCAGTGTTGAAGCTTCAATTGGTGATTCGGTGGAATCGAACCTCCCAATTTCCTGGTATGCTTTCTGAATGTACAATGTGAATGACAATGTACATGATAATGTTTTAAATTGATTTGTGTACACTATTTCATTATCATAAGCCTAGTTACCCGTTCAACACTTATTCATTAGGAATAAGTGTTGAATAGTCCCCGGTTTGGCACTGTCCTTGCACGTGTAACCTCATTTAGGATGCAAATATTAGCCTTCTTTTTGGTTCTAAAGAAAATTTCGGATCGTCATCTCTCTACTTGTTCTTCGAGTGCATATGTATATGAGTAATCATCTACATTGTGCACTTGAAGAACAATAGGGAGATGCTGCCGAATTTTCTTTAGAACTAAAAAGTTTGCAAATATTTGCTAGTGAGGTTACACGTGCAAGGATGGGTTAGGTTGGAGTGATAAGGGACCCTTTGGATGCATTCATTATCCATGCAATGAACTATAATTTGCCTTGTACATAATTTCCGATCAATGAAATGAACAAGTATTTTGTGTAGCATGTTATGTGATTTTTTGTTGCTAGTATGTGTGGTTTTGAAATGTTTAATAAGTCTAATGCTATATAATTTTGATTAGAGTTATCGTTGTTTTGATCTTAGAAATGAATCGTAGTTGGATGTATGGTGATCGACGGGATAAAGCATTTCAAACGGGGATTATAGAATTCCGTAATGCAGCGTTACAACATCAAGCTGCCGAAGAACGGAGGCTAGAATATAAGCCTTTGATATGTTGCCCTTGTCGTGATTGTAGTAATGCAAAGAAGTGGGCAGACATAGATTTCATAGAGAATCACTTGTATCGCCGTGGGTTTAAGGCTGATTATGAGGTTTGGTATTGGCATGGTGAACAAGTAGCTTTTAGGGATGACAATAACAACAACAACGATGTTGTGTTAGGGGAGAATCCTTATGAGGTCAACGACACTACAGAGGATGGGAATGATGGCATTGAGGAAAATGAAATGAATGATATGATGGATGCATTTGGAGACCATTTAAATGGCAAACCTCGCATGTTTGAGGATTTGTCAAATGCTGCTGAGACGCCTTTGTATCCGGGTTGCAATAAGTATACTAAGCTCTCAGCAGTCTTAATATTCTCAAATTTACAAGCTAAGCACAGTTTGAGTGATGTTGGCTTATCAGATTTTCTGGAAGTAATACAGGACATGTTGCATCCCGAGAATGTTTTGCCTAAGTCTGCGTACTATGCCAAGAAGTTGATAAACCCGTTAGGCTTAGGATACACTAAGATAGATGCGTGTCCTAATGATTGTGTGCTTTATCGAAAGGAGTATGAGAACTTGGATGCATGTCCGAAGTGCAAAGTGTCGCGCTATAAGAAACAGGAAGGTGATAACCGTAGCACTAAGAAGTTGCCTCCAGCTAAGGTGTTATGGTATCTTCCAATTATTCCAAGATTCAGGAGACTTTTTTCAATTCCGGGTGATGCAAAGAACTTGGTGTGGCATCATGAGGGTCGAAAGAAAGATAGGCTAATCAGGCNGATCAGGCATCCCGCAGATTCCAAACAATGGAATGACATAAATGATGAATTTCCAGTGTTTCGCAATGAGCATAGGAACCTTAGACTTGGTTTAAGTGCAGATGGGATGAATCCTTATGGCACACTCAGTACCCAACATAGCTCATGGCCTGTTTTGTTGACTATATACAACTTGCCTCCCTGGCTTTGTATGAAGCGCAAGTATATACTATTGTCTCTTCTTATATCAGGTCCAAAGCAACCTGGAAATGATATAGATGTATACTTGGCACCCTTGATAGATGATTTGATGTTATTGTGGAATGAAGGTGTGTCCATGTTTGATGCACATACAGGTACAAATTTCATACTCCGTGCGATGATTTTTTGCACCATAAATGATTTTCCGGCTTATGGAAACTTGTCGGGGTACAAAGTCAAAGGTGCAAATGCATGCCCGGTTTGTGAGGATGATGCAGATGAAGATTATCTGGAGTTCTCGGGTAAGAATGTGTACAGAAGTCACAGAAGATGGCTCCCTCGATATCATCCATATCGAAAGATGAAATCACGATTTAATGGCCAAATTGAGAATAGGTTAGTTCGTGAGCCGTTGTCTGGAATGCAATTGTTTGAGAAAATGATGAATGTGACTACGGTATATGGTAAAGGGCGTCCAGAAAAGGCTAGAAAGAAGGGTTCAGGTAAGGTTCCAAAAAAGGGTCAGCTTTCAAAAAAGGGTGAGGTTGAGGGTACAAAGAAGGGTCCATTATGGAAAAAGAAATCAATCCTATGGGATCTTCCGTACTGGAAGTACTTATCGGTGAGGCATTGTCTTGATGTCATGCATATCGAAAAAAATGTGTGTGACTCTATTATCGGGACTTTGCTAAACATGTACGGAAAGACGAAAGACGGTCTCAAAGCACGACAAGACATGCAGAAAGAAAAGGTCAGACCCAACTTGTGGCCAGAGTATAATGATAACAACAAAGCATATTTACCACATGCTGGCTACACGTTGTCTAGAGAGGAGAAAAGGACTTTTTGCGAGTGTTTGCATGAGATCAAGGTGCCATCTGGTTATTCTTCGAATGTAAAGCGCTTTGTATCTCTAGCTGATAAGAAGTTGAATGGTATGAAGTCCCATGATTGTCACGTCATGATGCAAGTGTTTTTACCGATTGCACTCAGAGGATTGTTGCCTAAGCATGTAAGGGAGCCCATCATCAAGTTGAGCTTGTTTTTTAATAAAATTTGCAGTAAGGTGGTTGATCCCGAAGAGCTAGAAACTTTGCAAGAAGAATTAGTGGAGACATTGTGCAAATTCGAGATGTATTTTCCACCTTCTTTTTTTGACATAATGGTTCACGTGATGATACACCTTGTTCGTGAAATTAAGATGTGTGGGCCTGCTTTTCTACGGTGGATGTATCCTATTGAGAGATACATGGGGTTCTTGAAACGATTGGTTAAAAATCGGGCAAGGCCTGATGCAAGCATGGTTACAAAGTACACGGCTGAGGAGGCTTCAAATTTTTGTGCTCATTTCTTGGAAAAGGCTAAGGAAATAGGTTGTCCAAAGTCTCGTCATGAGGGTAGACTTCAAGGTCATGGAATCAATCGCCGTGACGTTATACCTCCTACGGAGCGGTTCTCTGTTGCTCACCGTTGTGTTCTACAACATCTTTCGGAAGTTCACCCTTTCATGGAAAGTCATATGTCTGAACTGCGTCGCCGCCGTCTAAGTTCCTTTGAATTAATGCAACAGCACAATCGCACATTTGCACAATGGTTTCAACAGAAAGTGAATCTTGCATTGAAGGACCCTAATCACAACATCTCCGATACAATTCAGTGTTTGTCTAGGGGTCCACGGCAATATGTTACTGCTTTTGATGGTTATGACATTAATGGATATACCTTCTATACTAAGCGCCAAGATGCAAAGAGTGTCCACCAAAATAGTGGTGTTATGGTTGTTGCTTCTTCTACAGAATATTCAAGTGCCAGGGATACCAACCCAATTGATTCAACACAAGTCTACTATGGGTTTATTGAGGAGATATGGGAGCTTGATTATATTGATTTTAAAATACCCATTCTGAGATGTAAATGGGTGGATAATCGGCGGGGTAAGAAAGTTAGCGATGATGGGATGACACTAGTTGATGGGACTCGTTTCAGTGACACTAAGGAACCTTTTGTGTTGGCATCACTAGCTAAGCAGATTTTCTATGTCAAAGACAACATCGACCCTCAATGGTTGGTAGTGGTTCAAGGCAAGAGAGGGATTGTTGGAGTTGAAGATGTGGTAGATGAGGAAGACTATGATACGTGGGATTCCACCCCTTCACTGTTTACCGGTGTTCACATTGTTCAGAATGGCCATGACGTTGAGGAAGATGCAGTGTATGAGCGTGAGGAAGGGGTTTATGTTGATGTTTAAATTACTCGCACTTAGAGTGTAACCGTGCAAGTACATGGGGTAGATTACTTACTTGGGCAGGGGGTATTATATTGTAATGGATGGTACGAAAAACATGTCAAGTATTAACAAAATGAATTATCATTTTTTGATCTATAGTAGTCTACTTATTTACAATGCAGAGATTTTTTGACAAAACATTAATGTATTATATTTGTTGCACCCTTCAATAATTTATCTTTAATTTAAAATATTTTACATATATATGATTCATGTAGTTTTGTTTATGTTTTTAAGATATTAAAGATTACGATGGGCCGGAAGGAGGCAAAGGATTATGAGAGGCAGAGGGCGTTAAGGATTGCCGAGAATAAGGCAAGAATGGAAGCTATAGGTTTGTCAAAAATGGCAGATGCCTTGATGGGATCAAGAAAAAAGATGACACAAAAAAGAGTAGAAGTGAATGAGAAAGTCGATGTCGATTATGAGCCTGAAAGTGATGATGACTCTTACAACGATAGTGATGATAGTAGTGGTTATCATTACACGTGCGAAAAGGTAAAAATTTACCCGTAGTTTATTTAATGATGTGTGTTCCGTGTTATGCAAGACTCTCATCATGTGAATTTGGGAGTTTTGATATTTTTTTAGTTGCTTATTGTTTTGATTTTTCAATTGCAAGTTGTTAGTTTTGAATTTTTATTATATGACCGCCTATAAGAGTGGATTATTTTTATAAAGTTTTACTTTGTTTTTTTGATTAATGTGTCATTTGTGTATTAATTTTTTAGGAAGTTGGATCTATGGACCCGAGGAATGATGAAGTAAATGATGAAGACGAAAGAACGGATTGTAGAGAGGATGACGTTCCTCAAGAAGAACGACCGTCTACTTCACAACGAAAAAAGAGTAAGACAGTGGGTAGAGGTCCATCTAAACCGGTCCGACCGTCAACACCGATGTTCCTTGAATTTGATGAGTATGATTTGCCGACGGGTGAGTATGAAGATAAGTATGGCAAACAAGTTGGGAATTGTGCTTATAGGATTGACATCAACATCCGTAAATGGAACCAAGTGCAGCAAGTGGAAACGGATGGATTGTGGGCCGAGACGAAGGTGGGTACAATATTGTGTGTCCATTCTAAACTTAAAAAGATTGATTTAGTTTGTATTTTGTGAATATTGAGCATGAGTACGTCATTTCATTGTGTGTTTTGATCAGATTAGGATAAGATTCTTTTTGTGCATTACTATCAATTCCATATTGGAATACTTCATGAAATGCTAGCATTAGAATAAGATTCTAAAAATCTCAGAATATTGGAATAAGATTCCATATTACAATTTTTTTGGATTATAATTAACTTACACATTATGTTGAAATCAGAAACTCTTCCACATTGAAGACCCAACAGGTGCAAGAAAGAAGAATTTCCTAAGAGCAGTAGCTGCTCGCTTTCGTCACCACAAATCTGACTTAATCAGGCGTTTTATTCGTAAAACCACTGCACCTAGAAAAGGTAATCCAAATGCGGATAAGAAGCCTTGGGAGTTGTATGAAGGGTACATAACAAAGGAGCAATGGGAGAAGTTTGAGGATTACGTTCGATCCCCTGAATTCAAGGTAACATAACACTTGAATTGAGTTTTTTGTAGATTACTGAGTTGATATGGGTAGTAAGTTGTGATCATATGGAACATGAATTTGTGATGTCTTGTTAGCTAATGAATGTAGTTTACCATTTTTTGAAACAGAAAAGAAGTGAGCTAGGCAAAATGTGTTCCAAAGGAAACATCCATCGTCATACACTTGGTCAAAAGAGCTACAACAGAAAAAGGAAAGAATGGGTGAAGGAGAAAAGACTTCCAACTCCTCCTGTTGACAACTCGACCGAAGAGAGTAGTGTGGTGAGCAGCAAAGTGCACAATCGTGCCCTTGAGTGGTGTCTAGCACATCAACGTCGTACACGGGATGGAAAATGGGAAGTTGATCCAACTAAAGGTGACACGGTTAGAGTAGTGAACCAAGTTGTAAGTTGTTTGACTATTTATAAACACTTGAAATATTTTCATGAAATTGTGTTTGAAGTGAATTTCAATAAGCCATAGTACTTGTGGTATTTACTTCTCACAATGTTTATTTCTTCTTACAGATGGAACACTTGGAAAAGGAGTCAAAAGAGAAAGAGAGTGGAGTTGCTTCTGCTTCAGAGGTCGATAATGACGCTCTATGTAAGGCTCTTGGGAAAAGGGACTACAATGGATATGTAAAAGGGATTGGCCGATCTGGTGTTGGAGTTGGCCTCCGAAAGGCATTTGGGAAGCAACCAAGGAAAGGTAGGGATGAGGAATTGGATGCATTAAAAGCAACTATAGCTCGATTGGAAATGAAGATTGAAGCTATAGCCTCATTATCCACGATGAACTTAGCGGGAAATAAGGAAGTGAGCTCGAAACCACCTCTTGCATTGAATTGGAAGCCTCCATTAGAGGTATTGTTTAACGTGTTTTGTTCTCTCTTAAAAAGCATTTTTTTTATCGTTTGAATTCTAATAAAGACCATTTATATTGTTTGACTTTTAATAAGAAAGGCAAGCATAACCTAGTGATGATGATGGTACAATCAATAAAACAAATTCTTCTACGTTATAGTACAATCAATTAAAGTGATAAATTCTAAAAATTTTCCATTGTAGACGGGCCCCCAAAAATGTCGTCTTGCTATGAGTGATGATGATGGTAACCTAGTGGTTGTTGCTGATGGAACTTGGTACCCTAGTGAAAAGTCTTTGATTCATACATCATCGATGTTGCCTGATCACTATAAGGTCAGCATCGACCATCCATATGAGGAGTACAAATTAGTGGAGTTGCCTGTTCCATCGCCTGATGGTGAAACTAAGCTTGGTAAAGCTAAGGATTACTTTGTGATGTGGCCTAAATCTATGGTGATATTTGAGGATGCGGTTAGTATGCAAATCCTTAGCATTAGTTTATGCTTGTATAACTTTGTGTAGTATTTATTGATGGTTGTTATTCCATGTGATGAGTACTAACCAAGTATAGCTTGATTTTAAACTACGTAGGATGTTGTGAAGACAACATCGCAGAGCAAAGAAGGTGTAGGTAGTTATGACCCTCTCAAAACACAGGAGTCACATCCCTTTGACATTCCCTCTTCTCAAATTGGTGAAGTTCCTGATCTTCCGGAGTGTGACTTATTGCGCATGTTGATGGTTGAGGATAACCATGAAAGTGTATGTGTGTTGTTCAAGGCACCAACGTTGTATCTCCAAGAAGACCAACATATTTATGTCACATCTACCGACGTTGATGAACTTGTTAGAGGAGTGTGTATAAATGTGTCGGTGATCCATGTGTACATTTGGTAAACCTTTCAAAGTTTAAACCAACTTTGTTTTGTTGCGTTTATGTTGTGCTTACGTAAATATATTATGATTTATGATTTTTTGGTGTTTTGAATTACAGCTACCTCCTTGAAGAAGTTATATCTAAGTTTGAAGGGGGACACATAACCTTCTTGTGTCCCCATAGATTATCTGGCGCAGAATGCAAGAGAAGTTTCTTCGATGTAGTCAAGTATGTGAAGCACGCTTTCAACAGCGAACTAAAAAGGAAAAATTCAAAGTCCAATCTAATTTTAGCCCCATACAATGAAAAGTATGAACGGGTTCTTCTTACTTTTGTATTTACATACAATGTCTTGTTATATTTGGATATAATGATCACGTATTTTTATTTTGGTAGCAACCACTGGATTCTCATGGCCATTGATTTATGTGACGGCGTAATTTATATACTCGACCCATTGACACAACAACCACCTCGTCAACTGAGCTGTGAAAACGTGTTTGATCTGTAAGTAATTATGAACCCTCAATGTTTCAAAATTTTTAGTAACGTTGTTAGTATTGTGGTAATCTGTCTGTTGATGTCACTTTCTTCTGCAACATCGAGGCAAGTGTTGATTTATTTTGGTAGAACTTTTACATCTTCAATTTTGTTTCAGTGCTTACAAGTCGTATAGAGCAAGGATCAAAGAAAATTCTAAAATGGTTTTGGAGGTGACACGAGTCGAGGTATACGTGTGACTCTTTTATTTTGTTCTTATGTGAATACTATAGAATATATTTTGGTATAATGCTCACAAGAGGTATCTTGTTCTTAACCTACGTTTTGCAATATTGTTAGTGCGCCCAGCAAACTGGTGGGATGGATTGTGGCTACTATGTGATGAAGTACATGAATGAGATAGTCAAGAAAGTTGGTGAATGTAAGGGTGATGTGAAGCAAATAAAGGTTTGTGTCATGATTTAATTTGTTGTTTATTAATTAGTTTAGTCTTTGGAATGCAAGTAATCATAGACGGAGGTTTTTTGGGAATTTGGTGAAGTTTCGGAGAGGATGTGGTTATGAACACCACTAACCTTGAAAATACATATAAAGTAAGATTTGAACTTTGAACTTTGAAAATGTCAGCTTAAAGTAAGATTTGGTGAAGTTTTATGAAAATACATATAAAGTAAGATTTGAACTTTGAAAATGTTAGCTTAAAACTATTAGTGAGATCAGAATTTTAGTTGAAGGATCAACCGAGAGCTTAGGTCAACTAGAACAGGAATTCACATGGAAGTGGTAATGAACACCACTAACCTTATGTTCTTGAATAGGTTAGTTCGTGAGCCGTTGTCTGGAGATGTGGCAGCTGTTGTACTTTTCTGCTTTTATTGTAGGCAGTTTGTGCAGGGCTGTAAGGGTTGTGAAAGTTGTTGTTTGATGCTTGTTAATGCCTGGTTATGAGTTAGTTTGGCCTTGTTGACTGGTTGGTTTGGTTTGTTATTATTGAGCTGCTTATGGTTGCTGCTGCAGTCTTATGTTAAATGGCTGCTGGTCCTGTGAGCTGCTGCTGCTGTTAGTTTGTGCAGTTTATTTTTTTTTTTTTTGGAGTGCATGTAGTTGTTCAGGAGCTGCAAAACATGTTGGTTGTGCAGCCTGTTTTGGTTTGTTACAGGATGCCTAAGTTGTTCTGCAGTGAGCTATGCAGGGCTGCAGTTTGGGGGTCTGATGTTAATTCAGTTCTGCAGTTTTGTGCAGTGAAAATCTGCTAGTGAGGTTGTATTTTTTTCTTGGTGGCTGCTGGTGGCTGTTGTAGGCTGTTGGAGTTGGGTTTACGGTGCAGGTTGGTGGGGTGTGTGGAGGAAGTTGTGCGTGGCTGGTTGGTTTTGTAGTGGGGGCAGGGTATGCAGTGCTGGAGGAAGTTGTGGCTGGTTGGTTTGTTGCTGCTGTGTGTTGTGTGCTGAGTGATGAGAGTGGTTGGCTGTGGTTTTTTATTTGTCTTGTGTTGTATTGGAGTTTTGTTGGTGTTGGTGTTTTGGTTTGGTTTAGGTTGTTTTGATGTGTGTTTCTAGTAGTCCTGACCTGTTTTTGGTAGCGATGAGTCATACTCCCAAAGGTTTTACCCTCATAGAAAATACATGCCCGTTGAGGTCACCACCAGTGGTCAACTTCACTCCTCCAAGGACTTGCTTTAAGATCTTAACTACATTATTGCCAAGGCCTTATCTATGAGGATAAACACTCCATTTTTGTTTCCGACTCTTATATCCATCTATTTCCTTTTCCTTTTGTCCAATTTATTCGGTCTCTTGTTGATTGTCCAATTTTTGTCCAATTAATCACTGATTTAATACATTATTGATTGTCCTGCTTGAAGTTTTAGCAAAGCATGTCATGTCTTTTTTTAATATGTTTGTTTAGACAGTAGCAGCATATTCATATGTACTGATTGGAAAGCTACTGTACCCTTTCTTATTCTCTTAACAATAATATCTTACATACTTTACTTACATCGTTTTGTTTTCAATATAATCTTTTGAAGGACTATATTGGAAGATCTGCCCCGTATACCAAAAGAGAGTTGGATGAAGTTCGCGAGCAATGGGCGAGGTTCTTCAGACTAAATTTCTTATTATCCGATCCTAATTAAATAAAAAATGTATTTGATTACAATATTGTTCATACTTTTAATTTAGTTATTTCGTAAACATCTATCCAACTTGTCGTTGTAAAATATATTTATATAAGAATTGAAAATGTATTGTATATACCTGAATCGTTTACAATTTTTAATTTGTTAATGAAATATTTATATTAGTATTGTAAACTATAGAGAATCGAACAGGGGCAATGGCGGGAGGATGCATATATATATAGATATATTATTTATTGTGAATATAGAGCCCACCAAATTACCATTTGAAATTTGTTTTATAAACAGCACTATTAGTATCGTTTGTTAAAAAAAGGATACTAATAGACTACCTATTTGCATCGTTTTTTTTTAAAAACGATACAAATAGGCCACCTATTTGCATCGTTTGTTTGTAAAAACGATACAAATAGACTACCTATTTGTATCGTTTCCACCAAAAAACGATGCAAATAGGTTTTCTATTTGTATCGTTTTTACAAAAAAACGATGCAAATAGAAGCTATTACCATCGTTTCTAACAAACGATACAAATAGGGTTTGCTATTTGTTACGCCTCCAATTGTATCGTGTGTAAAACGATACAAATAGGTGCAAAAAACGATACTAATAAGCTATTTTCTTACTAGTGATTTGGAATAAATTGGTAATTTGTGGTGGGTGGAAAGTGGATATCCACCTGGATAGCAGGTGGATTTTAGTGTGTAATGGATATCCAATGAATGGTGGAGCATATGCAGTTTTTGTACATGCCTACGTGGGTGGGGATGAATCAACTACTATATATTAAAACGCAAGGCGGATAATCGCAATCCTCCATGTGGCACCAACTCAATTCCGAATTGAATTTTCAATCATAAAAATGTGTTAAATAAGAATTGAACTCATAACCTTTGACGTATGAGGCTCATGATTTACCAACTAAGATATATGATATTATTGTCTATTCTTCCACAACAAACTATAATATCATGGATAGCTTAAAAAGGAAAAACTCTTGAAATTAAAATAAAAAGACCATTTCAAGTTCAACTTATCTCTTCAATAGCAAATGGGTGGAGATGCATAAGATGGTGCCCGGTAAGAGGCTTGATCAATACCAATAATTAGCCTATCATAACAGATGGTGGAGATGTCGTGACTATAGTTTATGTGATTATAATGAATATATATAATTGTTATGAATATTTCATCTTTATTTTATTTCTTTAATATTATAATCGGACTTTTTTTCAATCCATTAAGTTTCCTTTTCAATCATAAGATCTCGTGTAAACCATATATTCAATTTTTTTTATCAACAAACATATTAAACACACATTATATTCTCATATAATGATAAGGGCATTGCTAAAAAAATTACGAAGTATATATATCATTATACATTTGAAGCCAACTATATAATTCTTTTAAACTTTTTTATCGCAATAATCATAATATATTTTGTGGATATCTACGTAAATATCTCACTGTAATACTCTTATTTGTTCACTTACCATTTCAGTTTTTGACAAAATCAAATTTATCTAATATAATTACAATATTTTAAATTTTGAAAAAAAGCTAGGCAAAACAAATTTAAAAACTCTTGAAATGAAATTTTAACAAATGCTTGGGGCAACCCTTCAAAAAAAAAAAAAAAAGAAATGTTTTGGGACAACGCTTGGGAACCAAAGTTGGTTTGAAATTTAAATTCACCATGGGTGGTGGGTAGGTGGTGGATATGACAATGTTAGGTGGAGGTGGAGGTGGAGGTGGAGGTGGATGAAGGGATCTGCACCTACCCTGCCCTATTGCCATCCCTATCTATAACGATCTAGTGATTAGATAACTAACTTAACCAAAAGCTTAGGATAATGGTTGAGGCCCAAAAAATATTTTATATACTTTATTACGCCTCACTTAAGAGCCCATTGGGATAGATATGTGGATGCAGCATGATGCCCACCATACCCAACACTTAATAATTTTACTTAGAAATGAGTGATGGATGAGATTCGACCCATAACCTTTGTGTCATATATGTTGGCGCCGATATCATATTAGAAGATCAATTTAGTCAAAAGCTTAAGCTAATAGTTGAGGTCTAGGAATATTTTGACCCTATTTGTCAAATAGAGGTTAGATTTTAACTCTTAGAGATTAATGTTTACTACTCCCTCCGTTCTCTGTTTTTCTTTACATATCTTGTTTCTCTATGTTCCATATTTTTCTTTACATTACAACTTTATTAGTTTTTAACATTTTTAAATTAAAATAGAGCCCACACACCACCCACTAAACAAGCTTCTATTAGTTGCAACATGTTTCTCTCTCATCAATTATTACCCCAATTTGACCCACCACTATTATTATATCATATATCAAAATAAGAGGGTGAATAGTGACCGTCAAAAATAATAGAGAACGGAGGGAGTATTAGAGTTTCAACTTTTATATTGTGTGGATTTAACTGCGAATTTGACCGATGTTTTAATAATTAAATGTACTTGGTAATAATTAGTTGTTTGATAAAAGTTGATATATATATAGCAGTGTAGTATAATGTAAAACGACTATCATAGACATTGGTCTTTTTTATAATTCATATTATTACTATTACTCCATATTACTTATAACTTAAATTAAATATAGCGAGACCAAAAAAAAATTATTACTTTCTTTTAAGCCTAAATAGTTACTTAATGCATAAACTAAGCTACTTACTACATACTTCTATAACTAAAACCGATAGGAATCATACCCACCTAATTCCTCTATTTTTATTTTCCTCTTACTTTCATTCACAAACAAACTAAGCAATAAAACCCAATTCCACTGCACACCTTCAATCCTTTTGTCTCGCCTCATCTTCGTAGCGCTTTCCCCCAATTCACCACCACTACTAATCCTCACTAATACCACCATGCAGCTGCATTTTAGAGAGGTTTGGCCCCAAAACTGCTTTGCAATAAGCTGCCTACCAAACACCCACTTTGGATGTTTGACTTAACGTTAAAGAATAGGAGTACTTCCAATCAGGGACTTTATATACTCTATCACAATTGACCTTGGGACTTGTGCGATATGATCATTTCTAAAACGACACTATTAGATGATTAAGTTAAAAAAGTTCTAATAAGGTAGTCATTTCAAAATTTTGATAAACTGTAGTTATTATCAAAATACTCTTTTGTCTATGAAAATTATTATGTATAGTTGCAAATTGTAGAATTTCATCTTCCCTTACAAGTTATAAATTCGAGAATATTACATGCTTACAAAGATCAGTTGATAAAATAAATTAAATTGCATCTTTTAACTTAAAGGTTGAAAGTACATTGTCATATTATATTACTAGATTAGTACTCGTGCGTTGCACGATTTAGATAAAAAATATGATACAAATATTGATTCACAACTTCGAAAGTTTGATTGACGCAACAAAGAAAGGTGCAATCATGGGAGAATTAATTGCTTATGGAGACTCAAGTCTGATCTAATGGGTGCGTCTAAGGTTGGAATTTGCGTGTGCATAGTCACACATATCTAGGTGGGCACGCAAGTCAAGGAAAGATGGTTGATAAGAGGAATAAGTTGGTTTTGCCTATGAGTTTTCTCCCATGCATTTCACTTGATAGGTTTTACTTCATTTTAGGCATTGTGTCTTTTATTTCTTGGTGAGTCCTGATCATCATTTACAACCTTAAAGACATGGGAAATGACTTCTTGAAGGTTTCTTGATTAAAAGATTGGATCTTGAAAGGTTTCTTGAAGATTTGAAGCAAATCTTGAAAAATGCGCAAAATTGGAGCATGCTTGTATGGCGAGATCTTGACGATTTTTGTAAAGATTTGGGTTCTTCGATTTATTTNTGGAGTGCATGGTAGTTGTTCAAGAGCTGTAAAACATGTTGGTTGTGCAGCCTGTTTTGGTTTGTTACAGGATGCCTAAGTTGTTCTGCAGTGAGCTATGCAGGGCTGCAGTTTGGGGGTCTGATGTTAATTCAGTTATGCAGTTTTGTGCAGTGAAAATCTGCTAGTGAGGTTGTATTTTTTTCTTGGTGGCTGCTGGTGGCTATGGTAGGCTGTTGGAGTTGGGTTTACGGTGCAGGTTGGTGGGGTGTGTGGAGGAAGTTGTGCGTGGCTGGTTGGNCGCAAAATTGGAGCATGCTTGTATGGCGAGATCTTGACGATTTTTGTAAAGATTTGGGTTCTTCGATTTATTTGTGTATTTTCGGTTGTAATTTTTTTATTATCTTGTTTATTAAGTTGTTAGGAATTTTGTTAGGATATTTTCTTGATTAGATAAAGTTTGTTAGCAAGATAAGATCAAGATGCAGTGCTGATGTGGCAATCTTATCTTGTGAGCCATGTGTGAGTCATTAGGGACGATTTTTGGGTGTTTTTGTGCGTGTATTTTTAGTCACTTTTGTTAGGATTTTTTTGATGATTAGGCCTATAAATAATCTCAACATTAGGATGTAAAAATCAGATTTGGATATTTAATAAAAGTTTTCTTTTGTTTACTTGAAAACAAAAATACCGAAATTGTGAGTTGGTGGTTAATTCCTTTAGACTCTTGTGAGATTGATTAGTGGCTTTNAGGTATGCAGTGCTGGAGGAAGTTGTGGCTGGTTGGTTTGTTGCTGCTGTGTTTTGTGTGCTGAGTGATGAGAGTGGTTGGCTGTGGTTTTTTATTTGTCTTGTGTTGTATTGGAGTTTTGTTGGTGTTGGTGTTTTGGTTTGGTTTAGGTTGTTTTGATGTGTGTTTCTAGTAGTCCTGACCTGTTTTTGGTAGCGATGAGTCATACTCCCAAAGGTTTTACCCTCATAGAAAATACATGCCCGTTGAGGTCACCACCAGTGGTCAACTTCACTCCTCCAAGGACTTGCTTTAAGATCTTAACTGCATTATTGCCAAGGCCTTATCTATGAGGATAAACACTCCATTTTTGTTCCCGACTCTTATATCCATCTATTTCCTTTTCCTTTTGTCCAATTTATTCGGACTCTTGTTGATTGTCCAATTTTTGTCCAATTAATCATTGATTTAATACATTATTGATTGTCCTGCTTGAAGTTTTAGCAAAGCATGTCATGTCTTTTTTTTAATATGTTTGTTTAGACAGTAGCAGCATATTCATATGTACTGATTGGAAAGCTACTGTACCCTTTCTTATTCTCTTAACAATAATATCTTACATACTTTACTTACATCGTTTTGTTTTCAATATAATCTTTTGAAGGACTATATTGGAAGATCTGCCCCGTATACCAAAAGAGAGTTGGATGAAGTTCGCGAGCAATGGGCGAGGTTCTTCAGACTAAATTTCTTATTATCCGATCCTAATTAAATAAAAAATGTATTTGATTACAATATTGTTCATACTTTTAATTTAGTTATTTCGTAAACATCTATCCAACTTGTCGTTGTAAAATATATTTATATAAGAATTGAAAATGTATTGTATATACCTGAATCGTTTACAATTTTTAATTTGTTAATGAAATATTTATATTAGTATTGTAAACTATAGAGAATCGAACAGGGGTAATGGCGGGAGGATGCATATATATATATATATATATATATAGATATATTATTTATTGTGAATATAGAGCCCACCAAATTACCATTTGAAATTTGATTTATAAACAGTACTATTAGTATCGTTTGTTAAAAAAAGGATACTAATAGACAACCTATTTGCATCGTTTTTTTGGTGGAAACGATACAAATAGGTGGGTTTTTACAAAAAACGATGCAAATAGAAGCTATTACCATCGTTTCTAACAAACGATACAAATAGGGTTTGCTATTTGTTACGCCTCCAATTGTATCATGTGTAAAACGATACAAATAGGTGCAAAAAACGATACTAATAAGCTATTTTCTTACTAGTGATTTGGAATAAATTGGTAATTTGTGGTGGGTGGAAAGTGGATATCCACCTGGATAGCAGGTGGATTTTAGTGTGTAATGGATATCCAATGAATGGTGGAGCATATGCAGTTTTTGTACATGCCTACGTGGGTGGGGATGAATCAACTACTATATATTAAAACGCAAGGCGGATAATCGCAATCCTCCATGTGGCACCAACTCAATTCCGAATTGAATTTTCAATCATAAAAATGTGTTAAATAAGAATTGAACTCATAACCTTTGACGTATGAGGCTCATGATTTACCAACTAAGATATATGATATTATTGTCTATTCTTCCACAACAAACTATAATATCATGGATAGCTTAAAAAGGAAAAACTCTTGAAATTAAAATAAAAAGACCATTTCAAGTTCAACTTATCTCTTCAATAGCAAATGGGTGGAGATGCATAAGATGGTGCCCGGTAAGAGGCTTGATCAATACCAATAATTAGCCTATCATAACAGATGGTGGAGATGTCGTGACTATAGTTTATGTGATTATAATGAATATATATAATTGTTATGAATATTTCATCTTTATTTTATTTCTTTAATATTATAATCGGACTTTTTTTCAATCCATTAAGTTTCCTTTTCAATCATAAGATCTCGTGTAAACCATATATTCAATTTTTTTTATCAACAAACATATTAAACACACATTATATTCTCATATAATGATAAGGGCATTGCTAAAAAAATTACGAAGTATATATATCATTATACATTTGAAGCCAACTATATAATTCTTTTAAACTTTTTTATCGCAATAATCATAATATATTTTGTGGATATCTACGTAAATATCTCACTGTAATACTCTTATTTGTTCACTTACCATTTCAGTTTTTGACAAAATCAAATTTATCTAATATAATTACAATATTTTAAATTTTGAAAAAAAGCTAGGCAAAACAAATTTAAAAACTCTTGAAATGAAATTTTAACAAATGCTTGGGGCAACCCTTCAAAAAAAAAAAAAAAAGAAATGTTTTGGGACAACGCTTGGGAACCAAAGTTGGTTTGAAATTTAAATTCACCATGGGTGGTGGGTAGGTGGTGGATATGACAATGTTAGGTGGAGGTGGAGGTGGAGGTGGAGGTGGATGAAGGGATCTGCACCTACCCTGCCCTATTGCCATCCCTATCTATAACGATCTAGTGATTAGATAACTAACTTAACCAAAAGCTTAGGATAATGGTTGAGGCCCAAAAAATATTTTATATACTTTATTACGCCTCACTTAAGAGCCCATTGGGATAGATATGTGGATGCAGCATGATGCCCACCATACCCAACACTTAATAATTTTACTTAGAAATGAGTGATGGATGAGATTCGACCCATAACCTTTGTGTCATATATGTTGGCGCCGATATCATATTAGAAGATCAATTTAGTCAAAAGCTTAAGCTAATAGTTGAGGTCTAGGAATATTTTGACCCTATTTGTCAAATAGAGGTTAGATTTTAACTCTTAGAGATTAATGTTTACTACTCCCTCCGTTCTCTGTTTTTCTTTACATATCTTGTTTCTCTATGTTCCATATTTTTCTTTACATTACAACTTTATTAGTTTTTAACATTTTTAAATTAAAATAGAGCCCACACACCACCCACTAAACAAGCTTCTATTAGTTGCAACATGTTTCTCTCTCATCAATTATTACCCCAATTTGACCCACCACTATTATTATATCATATATCAAAATAAGAGGGTGAATAGTGACCGTCAAAAATAATAGAGAACGGAGGGAGTATTAGAGTTTCAACTTTTATATTGTGTGGATTTAACTGCGAATTTGACCGATGTTTTAATAATTAAATGTACTTGGTAATAATTAGTTGTTTGATAAAAGTTGATATATATATAGCAGTGTAGTATAATGTAAAACGACTATCATAGACATTGGTCTTTTTTATAATTCATATTATTACTATTACTCCATATTACTTATAACTTAAATTAAATATAGCGAGACCAAAAAAAAATTATTACTTTCTTTTAAGCCTAAATAGTTACTTAATGCATAAACTAAGCTACTTACTACATACTTCTATAACTAAAACCGATAGGAATCATACCCACCTAATTCCTCTATTTTTATTTTCCTCTTACTTTCATTCACAAACAAACTAAGCAATAAAACCCAATTCCACTGCACACCTTCAATCCTTTTGTCTCGCCTCATCTTCGTAGCGCTTTCCCCCAATTCACCACCACTACTAATCCTCACTAATACCACCATGCAGCTGCATTTTAGAGAGGTTTGGCCCCAAAACTGCTTTGCAATAAGCTGCCTACCAAACACCCACTTTGGATGTTTGACTTAACGTTAAAGAATAGGAGTACTTCCAATCAGGGACTTTATATACTCTATCACAATTGACCTTGGGACTTGTGCGATATGATCATTTCTAAAACGACACTATTAGATGATTAAGTTAAAAAAGTTCTAATAAGGTAGTCATTTCAAAATTTTGATAAACTGTAGTTATTATCAAAATACTCTTTTGTCTATGAAAATTATTATGTATAGTTGCAAATTGTAGAATTTCATCTTCCCTTACAAGTTATAAATTCGAGAATATTACATGCTTACAAAGATCAGTTGATAAAATAAATTAAATTGCATCTTTTAACTTAAAGGTTGAAAGTACATTGTCATATTATATTACTAGATTAGTACTCGTGCGTTGCACGATTTAGATAAAAAATATGATACAAATATTGATTCACAACTTCGAAAGTTTGATTGACGCAACAAAGAAAGGTGCAATCATGGGAGAATTAATTGCTTATGGAGACTCAAGTCTGATCTAATGGGTGCGTCTAAGGTTGGAATTTGCGTGTGCATAGTCACACATATCTAGGTGGGCACGCAAGTCAAGGAAAGATGGTTGATAAGAGGAATAAGTTGGTTTTGCCTATGAGTTTTCTCCCATGCATTTCACTTGATAGGTTTTACTTCATTTTAGGCATTGTGTCTTTTATTTCTTGGTGAGTCCTGATCATCATTTACAACCTTAAAGACATGGGAAATGACTTCTTGAAGGTTTCTTGATTAAAAGATTGGATCTTGAAAGGTTTCTTGAAGATTTGAAGCAAATCTTGAAAAATGCGCAAAATTGGAGCATGCTTGTATGGCGAGATCTTGACGATTTTTGTAAAGATTTGGGTTCTTCGATTTATTTGTGTATTTTCGGTTGTAATTTTTTTATTATCTTGTTTATTAAGTTGTTAGGAATTTTGTTAGGATATTTTCTTGATTAGATAAAGTTTGTTAGCAAGATAAGATCAAGATGCAGTGCTGATGTGGCAATCTTATCTTGTGAGCCATGTGTGAGTCATTAGGGACGATTTTTGGGTGTTTTTGTGCGTGTATTTTTAGTCACTTTTGTTAGGATTTTTTTGATGATTAGGCCTATAAATAATCTCAACATTAGGATGTAAAAATCAGATTTGGATATTTAATAAAAGTTTTCTTTTGTTTACTTGAAAACAAAAATACCGAAATTGTGAGTTGGTGGTTAATTCCTTTAGACTCTTGTGAGATTGATTAGTGGCTTTGAGGGTGCCTAAGACTTTGATCAAAGACTAATCTATCAACCTAAATTCGTGACTTTTGGTGGCATAGGCTTTAGAGATTCGTGAATTTAGTCAATCCCTTGTGAGTTCTGGTATTCATACGAAAATTCACATCAAAATATTTATATAATATGGACTATGCATTTTTTTAATATTTAATTTATTTTATTAGATAATTAGATTTGTAACATAATATAATTTGAATAAAATTTTGAATGAAGCAATTTTAATGATTATTTTATTAAAAATACTTCAAAAGGTATTGGTATGAGAAAAATTATTTTAAGAGATTTTATTTTAATATTTTAGTTTATATTAGTAGTTTGCTTTTTTTAGATTTTTTTTATATTTTAGTTTAGTTTAGTAATGAATAAGGAAGCTAACTAAATACATTAGAGTACTTATAAAAACTTGTTTAGTTTAGGAAAATTTTTTAATAAGAAATTACCATGTGACAGTTTTTGGTTTAAGTGGTCTTTAAATTAGTTATTATTATAGATGAGTATCGAGTACAATATGCAATGAATGAATGAGTTGATTTGCTAATGATAAAGCAAGTCGACTAATAATCTTTGGAAAAGTTTAATGCATGAAGGCTAACTTGTTGGAGTACATGTGGGCATCATGTTAATTGTAATTTGTAAAAACGAGGTGACATTTATTGGACTCCAACTTTCCGTCTTTATTTTAATAAGTAATTTATAATGGATATATAAATGATATGATGACTATACTAATGTGACATGTCACTATTTAAGAAGATACTGCGTGATGGATCACAAATATTCTCTTTGTATTTTAATATACATTAATTGATAGTTGATTAACTTGTTGAATTGAACGATATGTGTATGTATGTCGTGAAATTCTTATATGGGACATGTCCTAAAATTCTTGCAAGAAAAACATTTGTGTAAGTGTGATGGTCCTAGAGTATAACTGTGTAAGGAAATGATATGCTATCACTCTCTTGAGCCATATAAGAGATGACCCTATCAAATATATTGGAAGTTATATTGCTCAAGATAACTAACAAATTGAATGAAGTAAGTAATAAGTTGTGCATCTTTTACTATTTTTGTTCGTCAAACCAAATTAAACTTGGCAGGGAATTTTTTATCAAGGTTATTTTGCAACTTTGCTATAGTCAGGGTTGTTCATGAACTAGGGGAAGCCCCCACAAAACCCATATATGCTCAAGTCGAAACTATTTTTCCTATATATAAAAAAAAGATTATACCGATAAGCTCCAGCACAATCGCTTGGCTTCCAATTTTCCCTTACTCATTTTCCATAAATTTCTCACTAACAAAAATTCAACTCTTCTTTTCCCAATCTACCATATCTGATCAGATTCCTAAAGTATTTGAAATTAAAACTAGTTATTGGCCCGGGCTCCAATTTTCCTCTACTCATTCTCCATAAATTTCTTTCTAACAAATATTCAACACTTCTTCTTTTCCCAATCTACCATATCTTGTCATACTCCTAAATTATTTGAAAATGAAACTAATTATTGGTCCAGATGATGTCCTGGGTTCTTTTAGCATGTGTGTGTGCGTGTGAAATGATATGATATGAATAATGGCGATTAATTCTACTACATTGCCTAATTATTTGTAGAACAGAAAAATAACAATGAGAAAAGTGATACAAACATGTTAAGTGTTGACGGTCTTCTAATGAAATATAGTCAAAACAATATTCAATAATGTTAAAAGAGTTACTGGTGTTACTTCGTAAGAGTAAATAAAAAGTTAACTTAGCAATTTATAGACATCATAAATCGATGGATCAATGGTAGCATGTCTACTTTGCCTTTAAAAGGTTATGGATTCAATCCTTGGTTCAAACCTTTTGGCCAAAATGATCACAAATTATGGTGGACATATTAGCAACGGTAAAATGGTGATGTAATACCCCACATTTTCACGTATTTAAACAAAGTATTTTTGTATTTTATGTGTATAATTTTCATATTTTATTCGTATAATTTTAATATTTTTAGTGAAAATTATGTTCAATAGAAGTATTAAATAAAAAGAAGAAAATTTTCAAGAAAATTTCAAGAAAATGGAAATGGAGGTGACCCTGTTGGGGAACTCTTCAAGAAAATTTCTCAAAGCAAGCCACCCACTTACCAAGGAGAGCACAATCCAACTGTTCTAGAGGGATGGTTGAGAGTTTAATAAGTTGTTTGGGGAAGTTGAGTGTCCAGAGGAGCTTAAGGTGAACCATGCTGTGTACTATCTTAGGGGAGAAGCTGACTTATGGTGGTCACAGAATGAGGCTGTAATAAGGGCTTTACCAGGATTCAATTGAGAAATGTTTCAGGAGCAGATTCGTAATAAGTTCTACCCTGTGTTTCTTCAGAAACAGAATGCTGAGGAGTTCCTAGAACTTAAGATGGGAATATGTCTGTTATTGAGTACTACTCTAAGTTCATAGAATTATCTAGGTTTGCTCCTGAGGCTGTGGCAACTGAGAGGTTGAAAGCTAGTCGTTTTGAGAGGGGGTTACCCTTAGATTTACAGTCACAATTAGCTGGATAGATCTTTGAATCTTTAGATGATTTATATAGTAGAGCTGCTCACTTGTATGCCATAGTCCAAAAGAAGAAGGAGGTATAGAAGGAAAGCGAGACGATGGAGAAAAGGAAGGATGGTGGAGGAAACTTCAACCAAAAAGGGAATCATGGTGGATATAAGAGACCTCATTTCAACAACTTCCAGGGTAATAGGGGAAACTTTGGGAAGCCTAATTCTGGAAATGGGAACCGAACTCACGTGGCTAGTCAAGGAGAGTGAGTGAACTTTTGCAAGAAGTGTCCCAACAACCACCCAGGAAAGGACTGTGCAGGGAACCCAGTAACTTGTAGGTTGTGTAACAAACTTGGACACCGTGAGTATGAGTGCTTCTCTAAGAACAAAGGAAAGGAGGGACAGAATTCTCAAGCTAGGGGGAATTCAGTTGGGGGACAAAAAAAGGGTTTCCAAGGAAGTATGGGAGGAAAGGTGACATCTCAAGCCGTAAGTAGGAATGGGAGTGGAAATGGAGGAGGACAACCTAAGACCTCAAACACTGGAAAGCTGAATGTAATGGCTCGAAGTGAAGCGGATGCTAATAAGGATGTGATCACTGGTACTTTTTCTATTCATTCCTTACCTGTTAAAGTTTTGTTTGATTCTGGTGCAACGTGCTCTTTTGTTTTCATTAAACTCTTAGAAAAGTTAAAACCTGTGTTGGGAAAAGTAGATGCAGTAGACATGTCAATAGTGTTACCTTCTGGACAAGAAGTGCAATTTTCAAGGAGATATCAAGATGTTCCTATTGAAATTGAGGGAGTGGAGTTTAAGGCTAACCTAATCGAGTTTGATTTAGGTGACTTAGAAGTGATCTTAGGAATGGATTGGTTGAGTAAACATAAGGCTGAGATTCAGTGTGAACCACAGAAGATCTCGTTGGTGAATAAGGGTAAGAAGGTGAGTTATTGGAGGACCAGAAGACTGAAACACAACAAAATAGTGACAGTAATGAGGTTTGCTAGGTTTGTGAAGAAAGGTTTTCAAATTTACCTTAGTAGTGTGAGGGATGTCGATTATGTTGAGACTGCTAAACCTGAGGATATTGAAGTAGTGAGGGACTTTCTTGATGTGTTTCCGGAGGAGATTCTGGGAATGCCACCTAAGCGAGAGATTGACTTTACTATAGACTTAGTCCCAAGAACAACACCTATTTCCAAAGCACCCTATAGGATGGCGCCTGCAGAAATGAGCGAATTAAAGGAGCAGTTGTAGGATTTGTTGGAAAAGGGGTATATTAGGCCTAGTGCTTCACCTTGGGGATCACCAGTTTTGTTTGTAAAGAAGAAAGATGGGAGTTTGAGGTTATGTATTTGACTATAGCGAGCTGAATAAAGTGACGATCAAGAATAAGTATCCATTGCCAAGGATTGATGACTTGTTTGATCAACTGAAGGGAGCTACGGTGTTTTCGAAAATCGACTTAAGGTCAGGATACCATCAATTGAGGATTGCTAATGAGGACATACCGAAAACTGCTTTTCGCACTAGGTATGGACACTATGAGTTTACTGTTATGCCTTTTGGGTTGACCAATGCCTCAGCAATTTTTATGGATTTAATGAATAGAATCTTCCAACGGTTTTTGGATAATTTTGTAGTCGTTTCCATTGATGACATATTGGTGTATTCTAAGAGTAAGGAAGAACATGTGGAGCATTTGAGGACAATTTTGATGGAAAATGAGTTATATGCTAAGTTCTCAAAATGTGAATTCTAGTTGGAGAAAGTAGTATTCTTTGGGCATATTGTGTCTAAAGAGGGAGTTGAAGTAGATCCATCCAAAATTGAAGCAATTAAGGAGTGGCCTACACCGAAGAATGTAACGGATGTACGGAGTTTCTTAGGGTTAGGAGGTTATTATAGGAGGTTTGTGAAGGACTTTTCGAGGATTGCTAAACCCATGACTTCGTTAATGAAGAAAGACTGTAAGTTTGAGTGGATTAATAAGTGTGAAGAGGCATTTCAGACTTTGAAAGAGCGTTTGACTACAGCTCCATTGCTAACCTTGCCAGATCGGAGTGACTCTTATGATGTGTTTAGTGATGCTTCTAAAAATGGGTTAGGATGTGTGTTAATGCAAAATAGAAAGTTGATAGATTATGCTTCGAGATAATTGAAACCATATGAGGTTAACTACCCTACTCATGATCTAGAGTTAGCAGCAATAGTGTTTGCCTTGAAAATTTGGAGACATTATTTGTATGGAGTGAAATGTAGGATATACACTGACCACAAGAGTTTAAAGTACTTTTTCAGTCAAAAAGATTTAAATATGAGACAAAGGAGATGGCTCGAGTTGATCAAGGATTACGACCTAGATATCCAATATCATGAAGGGGAAGCCAATGTGGTAGCCGATGCTCTAAGTCGCAAAACAAAACATGGATTGAACACCTTAATAGTTGCTAATGAACTATGTAAGGAGATTGAGAGATTGAGTTTGGAAATAGTGAAGGAGGGAGAGTTGGAAGGGATTCTTTGTAATCTTAGTATCCAACCAACAATACTTGAGGAAATTAAGGAGAATTAGGAAGGGGATGTAAAACTGGACAAAATTAAGGAAAAGCTGGAAGCAGGAAATCCTATGGATTTTAAGATTCATGAGGATGGAAGCTTAAGGCACAAGGGAAGGTGGTGTGTACCGCAGAAATGTGAAGATTTGAAGCGAAGAATCATGGAGGAAGGTCATAGTACCCTGTATTCAGTGCATCCCAGAGGCGATAAACTTTACAAGGACCTAAAGAAGATGTATTGGTGGCCTAGGATGAAGAGAGAAGTGGCTGAATTTGTGAGTAAATGTCTTACTTGTCAAAAGGTTAAATTTGAGCATAAGAGACCTCAAGGAGAAGTCCAACCAATTGAGATACTAGGATGGAAATGGGCCGGGATAGCATTTCAATGGACTTTGTGACTTGCTTGCCAAAGTCTAAGAATCATAATGATACCATTTGAGTAGTGGTAGATAGACTCACTAAGTCAACAGCGTTTATACCCATGAAAGAAACTTGGAAAATGGAACAACTTGCGAAAGCTTACATAAAATATGTTGTGAGGCTACATGGAGTTCCAAAGGATATCGTATCGGATAGGGATTCTAGGTTTCTTTCGAAATTCTGGAAAAGTGTTCAGGAGACGAACTTTGGCACGACGTTGAAGATGAGTACAGCTTTCCATCCAGCAACTGATGGACAAACAGAGAGAACCATACAAACCTTAGTAGACATGCTAAGAGCTTGTGTAATGGACTTTCAAGGGAATTGGGAGGATCACTTAGATCTCATTGAGTTTTCGTACAACAATACTTACCATGGAAGTATTGGCATGACACCCTTTGAAGCTTTGTATGGAAGGAAGTGTCGGAGCCCTTTGTGTTGGAACGACATGAGTAAAACAATGATTCTAGGACCTCAGTTAATAGAAGAGACCACCAAGAAAATTAGAGTGATACAAGAAAAGATTCAAGCAGCACAAGATAGACAAAAATCCTATGCGGATCAAAAGCGCCAAGATGTTGTGTTTGAAGTTGGCGACAAGGTGTTACTTAAGGTATCACCAATGAAAGGAGTGATGAGATTCGGAAAGAAAGGAAAGTTGAGCCCAAAGTACATAGGAACCTATGAGATCTTGCAAAGGGTTGGAAAGGCAGCTTATAAGCTAGCACTACCAATGGAGTTGAGCAAAGTTCATAATGTCTTCCATGTGTCTCAACTAAGGAAGTACGTGCCAGACGAGTCACATGTGTTACAACCTGAAGCAATAGAGTTAGACCAAAGTTTGACCTATGAAGAGAGGCCAATTAAAATCCTAGATAGTAAGGTCAGGGATACTCGTAGAAAGAGTGTCAAAATAGTGAAAGTGTTGTGGTCTAACCAAGAAACCGAAGAAGCTACTTGGGAAGCTGAAGATTTGATGAGAGAAAAATACCCAAAGCCTTTTCAGGTTAGTAGTAGAGTTACGGGGACGTAACTCGATTTTTAAGGGGGGTAGAAAGCGACCTGTTTTTCGCGCATTTCACCCTCAATTTTGCAAGTTTTTACGAGTTTCTATGACTATTAAGTAAGAAGTTTTATGTTTGTCTAATAAAAGTTAGAAAGTAAGGCTCTGTTCTCTTCAACTTATTTTTGCTGAACTGAACTTATTTTTGCTGAAATCATTAACAGTTTATTAAGGATTAAAACTGATTTTTGCTGAAATGAACTTATTTTTACTGATCTGAACTTATTTTTGCTGAACTGAACTTATTTTTGCTGATCTGAACTTATTTTTGCTGAACTGAACTTATTTTTGCTGAAAATAAGTAAAAATAAGACGAGGAAAACATGGCCTAAGTGTCTAAAGTCTACAACAACATAGTGTTTCAATAACAAAGTAGGAAGTAAAAGTAGTCTCTATTCAAATTCCATACACTAACCTACACAAAGTTTCGGGACGAAATTTCTTTTAAGGGGGGTAGACCGTAATACCCCACATTTTCACGTATTTAAACAAAGTATTTTTGTATTTTATGCGTATAATTTTCGTATTTTATTCGTATAATTTTAATATTTTTAGTGAAAATTATGTTCAATAGAAGTATTAATAAAAAGAAATTAAGAAAAATAAAATAAATAATAAAGTTTTGGTTAAAAGTAATTATTACTGTTCTTAATAATAATTTTTATGATTACAAATATTTTAAGAGCTTCTAAAAATAGATTTTAAAGCTTTCCTAATTTACTTAGGAGTATTTATGGGCTTCACCAAAATCCCACTTTGGAGCCTATAAATACCCTACAAAACCTAAAATTCCAACTGTTCCTGATCATATTAGTCAATTAGGATTCCAAAAAAAAAAAAAAAATCTAGAGAGAAAAGGGAGAGAAAAAAAAATTTGCAAATTCCGAAAAAAAAAACAGTTCGGAAAAAAAGGGAGATTTCTGCCTCGGGATCCGTGCAGCGCCGGACCCCACCGCAGCACCCAGCCGGCCATCGTGCGCCACCTAACCAACCACCACTGCCGGAACTCCTCCCCTTGGTTTTGGTATTTTTCGAACTTTTTGTAAAAAATAAATTCTCCTTTATTTTTTGGATTCAATCTTGCAAATTTATGATTATAATTATGTTTAATCATGTTTTTATATGTTAATTATGTTTTTATATAAGTATGAATTCTTTTTAAGGCATGAATTAATTTTGTTGTTCATGAAATTATAAATTAGGGTTTGAAATTTTATAAAGTTATGATTTTATGAATTTTTGTGATCTAAACTTTAATATTATGATCATAGATTATTTTTAGGTGAATTTATGATGATGTTATTAAATTTAGCTTGATTTTTAAGGGTTTTAAACTTATTTTATAAAGCTGTCCGAAATTTATAATCATGAATTTGAGTTGAATAAATATTATGAACATGTTTTAGCCTATGAAAAATTGTTCTAAAGCCTACACTAACTTCATAAATATGTTAGTAGATTGTAGAAGTGTTTTGGCATGAAATCATGATGTTTTCATAAGTTTTTCATGACTTTAAAGTTTATAAACAAATCTGAAATTTTAATAAAAACAAGTTAAATTGAGTTTTAAGTGTCCAAATTGTACTAGTATGATCAAACATCAATTCTATGATGAAATATATAAATTTTAGTATGTTTTATGATGTATGAAAGTGATTTTAAGCATGTTTAACATGCTGTCCAGATTTTATAAATTTGTTAATTAGGCTTTTAAAGTATGTAATTAGCATACATCGATCATATAAGTTAAGTAATGCATTGTATGATTGATTTGTGTCATTTTCGGAAGTTTTCAAGGAATTTTGATAAATTTAGATTGTTGTCCACTTTTCTAAAGTGGCATAAAATTTTTATTAAGTTTTTATAAAGCACAATTAAGTCACAAAAACTAAGTAGAATTGCAATAGAGAAGAAAAGGTGAAGTATGGAATTAAATAGAGACCATATAAGGAAGTTTTGGACAAAGTTTCCAAATTTAGAAGTTAGTTATAGTTGTTGTAGAATTTAGTCAATAAGGTTTTAATTTAGTTCGGTTTTTTTCCTTGTGTAGGAGACTTTGAATTAGTCCACTTCTAGAAGTTGTGGCAGAGCACAGTTATTATACAATGTACGTAAGTACTAAAGACAAACATAAGAGTTATAATGCATACTTGAGTAATTCTTAATTACATGAAATTTTGTATGCTTGTTGGTGGCAAGCTTGTTAGTATCATGTTTTTTAAAGTTTGATGACATTCCATGTTAAATAGAAAGTTTAATTTTTATAAGCTTGAATTGAAATGTTACGATCAGTTTAATTTGGCCAATAGTTTAATGATCAAGGAAGAAAGTTATTTTTAAGTTGATTAGTTACTTAATCAACAAGAAGTATAGTTGTGAATTTTTATTCACATAATTAAAAGAAGCTATGAGCAATTATTTTATATATAATACCACTCACAGTTTAATGTGTGGTCAAGAAGAAAGCAAGGTATTAACCACTCACAGTTAATGTGTGGTAAAGGAAGTTCAGTTTAATTAAAGGATACACATAAAGATTAATTTTGAGTCACCTTAAGTTGAAGATAATTAAATTGACTTACTTGATTTGGATGCATGTTTTATATATGTATGTGATGTTGCATGAGAGTCACAACATTGTAAACCTGTTAAATCATGTAACGTGTAACAGGACTTGCATCAAAATTCTTGGAACGTACATACCTTGAGTATGAACAATGGGGGGAGTCGTATGGAACAATGATCTATGACTCCTATTTGGGGTACAAGATGTTGTACTCTTTTGTATCTTTAATGCGCTGGATATCCGTCACTTTATGTGACATAGTAATACCTTTCGGGAGTTGCTCCCCAACTGGTGCCCAATAGGGCGATGTTTTATAGGAGGAAACCCGTTCGATGTAGGATCCATGGTTATTAATATAGAAATAGAATTTAATTGAGTCCAGGTACAGGAAAAGAGTTGTCAAAGGTAAGTTGAGTGCATGTTTCATTTCTTATTGTTTTTGCATAAGTCTTTAGTAGTTATGTACTCAGCTTTGCTGATTGTTTGTTTGTGTGCATGGTTTTGTCTTGGACTTGGCCCTACGATGACCCACTTGAGGTGAGTATTTGTCTAGTAAAAGGAAAGCTACAGGTACAAGTGGGCATATGTCATTTCATGATGGGATGGAGTGAGAGCGCTTGCTGTGGTTGTAGTTTTGCTTTATTTTAATTGCTTGTGAAGACTAACATTTATTTTGGTTGTTTGGATTTCGAAAGACTTCTAATTAGTAGTTTTGGTTTTGGTTTTTAAAGGGTCATTAATATGGTTCCGAAGTGTAATAAGTTTCAAGTTGATTTTATTTTAAAGTTGTTTGAAGTTTAGTTTTAAGTTGTTTTGGTTTTTAAGACTTCCGCTGTAGTACTTTGATAAATGCCTTAGCCGTTATCACGGTGGCGGTAATACTTTGGTTTTTCCACATTTAGTAGTTTTAATTAATATAATATCTACTAATTTAATACGTTTTCCGGAAAAATAAGAAGTAGGAAGTTATGGAAAATCCAGTGTGTTACAGGTGACACATGACGCATTGCAAATTTTCCCTTTGCGTTTTAATATATAGTATAGATTTTAGGAATTGGACATCGATCTTAATTTCTAGTTTTCAAACCAAAATATGGAAAGTGAGTTTACCATGGTGCCAAATTTGGCTGTTGAAATTGAAAATTGAATGGTTGTCTTCAACTATTTCTTTTTACATAATTGTTGATGAAGGGCCTGTTTATTTCAGCTGAAAACAACTAAACTGAACTAAAATGATTGGAGCTGAACTAAACTGAAAGTGTATTATAAAGGATTAATGAGTAGCAAAATAAAAGAAGAGTTGAACTGAACTGAACTGAACAAAGCTGAAATGAAATGAACTGAATTGATTTTAAATCTTTTAGAAGCCATGATAGTTTGATATCTTGTTTTCTCAGTCTCCATAAAATTTATTTATTTATTTATTTTTCATCTTAAAATGCTCGTAGGTTAATTTCTGTATGAGTATTTTTTATATTTTATCTTTCAAAAAAAATCGTTTTGTTTTACAATTAATTTAACTATTTGAATTTCTTATTAAAGTATTCTTCAATGCATTCCTCCCTCTGTAGAAATTGGTACAATGTGGCAAGGAGGGAGTATTTATGATTCAAGATTTTATCAAGGCAAACGATCTAAATTTTAAATTTCTATACACAACCAACTAAAGGGGCTCCGATTTGTGATTTCGCCCTAGGCCTCTACAGAGCCTGACTATAGTTGTGAAAGTAAAGAGACGAGTTGTAAACCAAGTAAGATTTTTTTAGGTTTTTGGTTTTTGAAAGCCATATTCCCGTTATATATTTCACTTAAGAATGCAAAATTATTCAAACTTATAATAATCATCATGAATTTTCAAACTATCAACATAAAAGTTCAAACCATTTTTTCTAATTTGTTTTCCTTTTTTGTTTTAATTTTTCACAGCAAAAAAAGCTAATAACAGAAAACATTAAAATGTAACGAATGAGCCCTTAAACAGAATCTTAGTTCTTTATATTAAATCAGGAATATATATAAACAGAAGTTATTTCAAGAATGATTTAATTAGCTCTATGTGTTTTTTAAATGTGATGTGCCATTAGGATACAAGTTCGTATTCGATGACCCCTCTGCATTTTATTTCAACTGAGTTGTAATACCCTACATTTTCACGTATATTAAGAAAATATTTTTTTGTATTTTATTCGTATAATTTGAATATTTTTATGGAAATTTATTCGTGTAATTTTAAATATTTTTATTGAAAAAAAATGTTCAATAGGAATATTAAAGAAAAAGAACTTAATAATAATAAAATAAATAATAAGTTTTGATTGAAAGTAATAATTTGTGTTCATAAATAATTATTCTTATGTTTAAAAACATTTTAAAAGGCTTCTAAAAATAATATTTTCAAAGGTTTCCTAATTTATTTTGAGGCAAGGGCCTAAAGGTAATTTTCACTTGTTAGGATTAGTATGAGCTTTTCCAAATCGTACTTTGGGGCCTATAAATACTCCTTAAAACCTAAAATTTCAGATTTTTCTTGCTTATACTAGTCATTAGGATTTCAAAAATTTAGAGTGAAGAGAGAAGAAAAAAAAGTTTGTGATTTCCGAAATAAGAATAAATAAATAAAACTGCTGCAGTTTCGGAAAACAGAAAAAAATTATTTTTGGTGTTTTTGGGATCCGTGCCCAGCCAGACCCCAGTCGGACCACCGCCGGACGCTGCCTCGCCACCGCCGGCTGCCACCTCCTCCCCTTCGGCATATTTTTCGGACTATATATAAAAGAAAAATTTCTCCTTCTTTCTTTTTGATTCAATCTTGCAAATTCATGTTCATACTTATGTTTAATCATTTTTTCAGAGTTTTAATCATGTTTTAATAAAGTATGTTTTGTTTTAAGGCATGAATTAAAATTGTTGTCCATGAAATTTTAGATTAGGGTTTATAAACTATGCAAGTAATGAATTTTCATGAGTTTTATGATTAAACTTCAATATTATGATCATGAATTATTGTTGTGTGAATTTATGATGATTTTATGAAGTTAGATTGATTTTTAAAAGCTTTGAAAATGAAATAAATTGCTGTCCAAAATTTATAATCATGAATTTCAATTGAATAAATATTTTGATCATGTTTTAGTTTATGAAAAATTGTTCTAAAGCATAGATTGGTTTCATAATTATGTTAGTTGATTGTAGAAGAATTTTATCATGAAATTTTGATGTTTTATAAGTTTTTCATGACTTTAAAGTTTATAAATAAATCTGAAATTTTTATAAAAACAAGTTAAAGTAAGTTTTAAGTGTTCATATTATGCTAGTATGATCACATATGAATTCTATGCAGTTACATATAATTTTTAGTATGTTTTATGAAGTTTAAAAGTGATTTTAAGCATGTTTAACATGCTGTCCAGAATTTATAAATTTAATAATTAGGCTTTTAAAGCATGTAATTAGCATAAATTGATCGTATAAATTAAGTAATACATTGTATGATTGATTTATGTGGTTTTTGAAGTTTTTTAAGGAGTTTTGATAATTTTATATTACTGTCCACTTTTCTAAAGTGGCATAAAAATTGTACTAAGGTTTTATAACGCATAAATAAGTCCCGAAAACTAAGTGGTCATACAATAAAAAAGAAAAGTGAAGTATGGGAATTGAATAGAGACCATATAAGGAAGTTTTGGACAAAGTTCCAATATAGAAGTTAGTTATAGTTGTTGTAGAATTTAGTCAACAAGGTTTTCATTTAGTTCGGTTTTTCCCTATATAGGAGACTTTGAACTAGTCCACTTCTAGAAGTTGTGGCGGAGCACAGTTACTTTACAAGGTACACAAGTACTAAAGACAAACACAAGAGTTAGAATGCATGCTTGAACAATTCTTGATCACATAAAATCTTATATGCTTGTTTTGAATCATGAATTTATGTGCATGACAAATTTCTAGCAGCATGTTCTTAAAGTATGATGACATTCCATGTTAAATAGAAAGTTAAATTTTTATAAGCTTGAATTGGAATGTTATGATCAGTTTAATTTGGCCAATAGTTTATTGCTCAAGGAAGAAAGTTATCTTTAAGTTGGTTAGTTACTTAATCAACAAGAAAGGTAATCGTGAATTTTTATTCACATGATAAAAAGCAGTTATGAGCAATTATTTTAGACATGTTGCCACTCACAGTTTAATATGTGGTCAAGAAGAAAGTAAAGAATTAGCCACTCATAGTTAATGTGTGGTAAAGGAAGTTCAGTTTAATTAAAGGACCCACATAAGATTAGTTTTGAATCACCTTAAACTGAAGATAATTAAATTGGTTTACTTGATTTGATGCATGTTTTTATGTGTTGTTGCATGAGAGTCATAACATTGTTAAACCTGTTAAATCACGTAAAGTGTAAGAGGACTTGCATCAAAACTCTTGGAACATATATACCTTGAGTACGAACAATGGGGGGAGTCGTATGGAACAGTGATTTATGACTTCTAATTGGAGTACAAGACGTTGTACTCTTTTCTATTTTTTTTAATGCGCTGGGTATCCGTCACTTTATGTGACATAGTAATACCTTCTTGGAGTAGCTCCCAAGTTGGTGTCCAATAGGGCGATGATTTTTAAGGAGGAAACCCGTTCGATGCAGGATTCATAAGTTTAAATATAATAAATAAATTAATTGAGTCCATGTACAGGTAAAAAGGTTGTCAAAGGTAAGCTGAGTGCATGATTTACTTCTTATTGTTGTTGCATAGTCTTTAGTAGTTATGTACTCAGCTTTGCCGACTGTTTGTTTTGTGTGCATGGCTTTGTCTTGGACTTGGCCCTACGATGACCCACTTGTGGTGAGTAGTTGTCTAGTAAAAGAAAAGTTGCAGGTACAAGTGGGCATAAGTCATTTCATGATGGGCTGGAGTGAGAGCGCTTGCTGCGTTTTGTAGCCACTACAACAATTTGTCACTTGTGCCACAGGAGAAATTGTGGCGCAAGTAAAAAAATCTTGTGGCTATATAGTTTTGCCACGGAAAATTTTAAAATAATTATCGTGGCGCAAGTGGCCGTGGCTATGCTTTTGCCATGGGAAAATGGAGGTTGTGGCATGAATATTAAATTATGCCATAAATAATCCCGTGGCGAAATATTAGCTTCGCCTCATGTATTACCATGGCTAATTAATCATTTGCCACAAGTACTACCGTGGCTAACTATTTCATTTTCCTAAGAGTATTATGGCTACTAAACAATTAGCCACAAAATATCCCATGGCTAAGAAATAAAACTAGCCACCAATTATCTTGTGGCAAATATATTATACGTGGCTATATACATACCAAGTTCTGACATATATGACACTTTAATATCCAACAATCTCTATTGACCGGGTTTTTTTAGACATTTATTACCAATAATATAAAAGACAATTAACATATCTTAGAACAATGAAATAATATATTGATATTAATAATATAATGTACATTTGAAAAAATGAAACCTTTACATAATAATGTACTTAAAACTAGCATACTTAGAACTAAAACATAGTGTTATTATTTATAATCAACAAAGTAAAGTCGATTGTTCAATAATTTTAAAAAATAAAGTAAAACTACAAAGTTGTCTATGTTATTGCCACTAATATGCTTCTTGTGTTGTTGCTCGCCATCTATACATTTCTTTGTATAGTACCAACCTACAAGCACCTCACCACAATAAATAAATAAGTAATTTTTTAAAATACAATACTATCAGAAAAATATGTACATTAGAATGATTATTACTAAACCAACTCATTCTAATTTGGAGCTATAGCAGAGTGCTTAGGTTTCCTCTACCAACCTCTACATGACTAAACCAATTCAAATATCCATAATCAAGAAATACACCTAAATATACTTACCTTAAGCTGAAGAACCTTCACTTAAAAAATCATTCTTATCATCAGCATCCACACCAAAAAGTCATGAACTTACCACTACAAGCATGTTTTTTGATAGGTTATCAGTATTAACAAGTTTATTTGATTTTCTCTTTTGAGATTTCACCATTACATCAAGACGCGAACACTTTCCTCCATTTTTCTCCATCTAAATTAAGCAAAAGGGGATATTAAACATGCGAGAAAAAATAATTAGATCATCAAATGTATGCTATTCTATTTACTTCATAATTAAAACATTATATTTACTAGCAGAAAATGCATGTCTTCTTACAATTTTTTGTCTAAGGCTAGCAAAACTTTTACTGCCATTATAGTGAGGCATCTTCTGACAGGATCTACTTGCACGAGTTTTATTACTTTTCGCCTAAAGTATAATAGAGTTAGCATCTTCGAAGATAATATATCCTCTTGTAGTTAATCTACAATAGAGATTACCTGAAACTTTGGATCACTCCTATAATCAACTAATAATTTCCAATCTGCTTTACCCATGTCTTTTGGCTTGTTTTTTAAGCGCTCATCTTTTGTTTTCAGCTTTGGATCATCAAAATAGACTTGTTTTAACTTGTGCCTGCTATCCCTGAAAATGTGTTGCGCATGCTTTAAAACACCCTCTTTCCTATACTCATGGTTATCAAATGAGCATTTTTCCTGCATATGTAGGCCAATAAATAAATCAATGAAAAAATTATTAAATGGCATATAAAGCTTTAAGCATAAGATATGTAGTCAAAAATATAACATGTCATATTTTTTACAATTTACCTTAATACAAGCTCATAAATGGTCCAAGGTTTCAGAAGTATACTCTTCCCAACCTTTAACTTGCACGGGACAAACAAAGCGATTTCGTACTTGTTGACCCAAAAAGTAAGCATATAGCGAGGAATGCAGGCCAACTACGTTACCATCCTCGTCAAATTCTACTTTGATTTTTTCACCAGGATCTAATGCTGTAAGCTTTCTACAATATACCATCCCTCTTCTTTTACTAATGCCACCTAGATGTATGGTTTTCTAACAACTTAGACATAACATAAACAAATATCAACAACTTTTCGTATGGTATAACAATACTTAGTCTATGACTCTCTTGATCAGTACATAGATGTAAAAATTAAAATTTTATGATTGTTTTTGTAATATTAGCTAAATAGAATAAGGGAATTCTTTATTCATACCAGAAATAGCAAGATTCTCTTGATCCATGGCATTTAGTGTATCACCTTGAACACCATGAGGAGTCACTAGTACAAAAATCCAATTTTGCTGCGGTTTTTTTAGGGGTATTTGCTGCGGTTTTTAACCGCAGCACTTGGAGCAGCATCAATAAAGTAGCGTATTATTTGCTGCGGTTCAACCGCAGCAAAAAAATGGACTTTTTGCTGCGGTTGTAGTCAAAACCGCAGCAAATAACCACCCAAAAAAATAAAAAAAAAATTATTAACCAGCCAAAGATGTACATTCCAGCCAAAGATGTACATTCCAAGGCTTTTACCTCCACAAAGATCAATCAGAATATGTATTAAAATTTCTTAACCAACTGCTCCGACTATTTGTTAACCAAAATCACTTCATACTCCTAAAGTAGTCCCCAACAATGCAACAAACCTTAAACAACAATGCCAAAACCCAATTTTTAAACATCATCATTCCAACATAGCCCCAACAATGCAACAAACCATAAACAACAACTAAAGTAGTCCAAAAAACCCAGTAACAACTACATCACCAAATAATGTACTTAAAAATTATAGAAATCATAAAATCTAAAACATATGAAATTAAGTACTCACAGGAGATTTGGGGAAAATGTCAGCAATCAACTTCTTGTATCTTTTAACAGGCTGCCTAGACCTTGATCTTAGAGCA
>PYUH01000036.1:8165169-8199109 GCA_016808085.1 Suaeda aralocaspica
CGCAGCAAATAATTTGGTACAATAATACTATTAATGACTATTTGCTGCGGTTCTTTAAAAATCTCAAAGAACCGCAGCAATTGTGACGCAGCAAATGTGGATTTTTGTACTAGTGAGTTACATCTCTTACAACAATTTGTCCATCTTGATCATGGTTTATCTCCAAATTGTCTCCACTTGCAAGGGCTTTAGATTTGTAGTCAAACAACAAGCCATAGAATTGGTTTTGAGAAGACAAAACATCTTAGTACTTCACATGAATATCAATGCCACAAAATAATTTTCAATTTTTTGGAAAAATTGATATGCTTTCTCTGATATTTAACTGACATGAATATCAAGGCCATAGGAAATCAAACAAATTAAAGATGAACAAAATATAACATGTCACCGATACCATAATTTCCATTCAAAGAATTGCACTAAAAACGTATCACCATATTACCTAATAATACACAAAAATCAACTATCTAAGTATTATGGAATACTAGTGCCATATCCCTACCTTCCTCACTTTGAAAATTTTCATCACCAAAGTCAATCAAGTGTTCTTGGCTACCAATGGCTGCATTAAGAAATAAAATGTACCAAACTTCGAAGCATAAAAGAATAACCAACAAACAGAGCTTAAAAGCTCAAGCTCTTCTCAAATGCAAACATTGAAGTAGTCCATTAGAAGTTGAGAGGCAGTGCCCTTAAATCCCTAACTTCCTTCCATCAATATCAATAAGCGAAAGGGCCCAAGTTTTAAATAATATTTACATGCACTAAAATAGGCATTTATGATAAGTATCAAGCACTTTTCTATAGTAATCAACCAATTCGTCTGTGAGCACCAAAGTCACAAAGTATTCTGACACAAAAATAACCACCAAAGCACTAAACAACAATCATAGAATCAAAAGTAAAACTGGGAAGAAAAAACAAGTTAGAAGCAAAGTTTACAGGAAAATACATATATGATACATCAACTATTAAAATCTTAAAATTTGATGCACTCACATCAACAATCGCCCCGACAGCCTCCGTAAGAACAGGAGCAATATCAATCAAGTCCCTCCTACAATTCAATTCCACAATTACATTACATTTATAGGCTGATCAAATATCTGAAAGAAAATTAATAATTAAGTTGCAGAAAATAACTTACAGATGAATATAATACATTCCTATCTTCACTCTTCCTCGCAGTTTCAGCCATTATCGACGCTACCTTTTCCCAGGTAACGTGCAAAGAAAACAAAAAGCGTTGCATACCATATGAAAATCAAACAACACACATGTAGAAAATGAATAATTACAATCATTTTAGTAAACAAAATTGCATCAATTTTAACTTCAATTGCACGATAAAATCATAAAATTATTGAAAAGAAAGAGAGAATATACCGTAATGAGTTAAACAAAGTCGGTCTTGTAAACCCTAGATTAAATTGGGGAAAAATATGATCATCCACCAGTTGAATAGGTAGGGAAGATCGTAGGAGAGTAGAAACCATCGACTGTATGTGTTTCGACTTATTATTAAGGAAACTCGTGTTATTCGTCTTAAGTTGCCTCTCAATTACAAATTACTGATTGATGATTTACCGCTAAAATGCTAAATGCTAATGTCGTGGTTTTTTTAGGTTGTAAGTTCGGTTCGTTTCAATTCATTCTAATTCGATGATTTGTAAGTCATTTATCATACGTAGTATTATGTTTGATTTGGTCTAGATTTAGGGGTGCTTAACGAGTTGATTTGGTCAAAACTCTTATTAAGTTAGCTAGTGTTATGATTGACAATTATTTTCTATTGATTTGTCTTTAAAACCAATAAATAAATTGACATTGACATTGAATAAACATAGAGCTCAACAAAATAGTCAATTTGAAAAAAAAAATTACTATGTTCGGACACCGAAGCGTTGAAATATGCCATTTTGAAGTTTTTTTTATTATATTCATTTAATATTTTTCCTCATTTACGGGTTTTTGATATAGTTCATTTACATGCAATAGTATAATTAGTAATGTTGTCAATTTTATAAAATTGAAATAGGGTGATGATCATATTTTGATAATTTTATAACCGATAAATTTCTATTGAATGACTTATAAAAAAATCAACATTACATTTACAATTATTTCTATTTCTACCTTTTGATTTTAGACTAATATAATTAATGTGATTACCATATATAGGCTTGCCACGAAAAACAAAATTTTCCATGGCATAACATATATTAACCACGAAAATAAACAAAATGTGTGACATAAATTTATGTTAGCCACGTAACAATAAAAATTCCCATAGCATAACCATATTTTGCCACTAAATAACTTCTAGCCGTGGCATAAATTTAATGAGTAATTAATGTTATATGCCAAAATATCTTTTTCCCGTGGCTAGATGATAATATGCCACGAATGTAGAATTTCTGTGGCATAATACGTGGCCCAAGTGATTTATTGTTGTAGTGAGCTTACTTTATTACAATTACTTATGAAGACTAACAATAATTTTGGATGTTTGGATTTCTAAAGACTTTTAATATTAGTTTTGGTTTGGTTTTTAAGGGCCATTAATATGGTTCCGAAGTGTAATAAGTTTAAAGTTGATTTTTAATTTGAAGTTGTTTGAAGTTTAGTTTGAAATTGTTTTGATTTTAAGACTTCTGCTTTAGTACTTTGACAAATGCCTTAGCTATTATCACGGTGGCGGTAATACTTTGGGGTTTTTCCATATTTAGAAGTTTATACAAAGATAATCCTTAATAATTTTAATATGTTTTCCAGAAAAATGAGAAGTAGAAAGTTAGGGAAATTCCTAGGTGTTACATGAGTATATTTAATCTAGGAGAATAGTTTTAATAGACTAAAATTGACAAGCTCTGAAAAATACAAATAAAACATTCTTGTTTGAACCTAGGTGAAAGGAATACAAAATGGTAGGCATAGAATTTAAATTTTTTTAAAAAAGATCTAAACACTATCAAAGAGGATTGAATTTTTCGCCTACCTATAAATTGGTTGATCTATAAACGGTTGCATTTTCGGAAAATACATATGAAAGTTTGAATAATTAGATAATCAACTCCTTTATATTAAAAAGCCAAGAGCATGTATGAGAGCATGACACGTGTCACCTTATTAAATACAGCGACATGACATACGTGAGCCATGTAGCGTCTTACTTGTATGGTTACATGGCATCACTACTCTATTAAAATGTATTAATTTATTTATTAGGCAAGACACATCATTCCTCAATCATATATACTCTTTGATGTGAAAAAAGTACTATACTATGGACTTATGAAGTATATTTGGCGTATTAAACGCATGAAAAAGTAATTCTCATTGATGTAATTTACTACGGAGTAATTCTCATCTACATGTGAAACAATGGAATAAAGTAGGTATTATTATCCTTTATATTAAAAAGCCAAGAGCATGTATGAGAGCATGACACGTGTCATCTTATTAAATACAGCAACATGACATACGGGATCCATGTAGTGTCTTACTTGTATGGTTACATGGCATCGCTACTCTATTACATTGTATTAATTTATTTATTAGGCAAGACACATCATTCCTCAATCATATATACTCTTTGTTGTGAAAAAAAGTACTATACTACGGACTTACGAAGTATATTTGGCGTATTGAATGCATCTAAAAGTAATTCTCATTGATGTAATTTACTACGGAGTAATTCTCATCTACATGTGAAACAATGGAATAAAGTAGGTATTATTATTAATATTATTATTTAATTAATACTTAATGGGCATCCAAAGTTTATGTACAACAAAAAGCATCCTAATTAGGTTTTTGTTTTGGGTTAAAAAAAAAAGGATAGCCAATATGGGCCTCGCAACCCGGGTTTTGATGCAAATACTCATTACTTTTTTTTTCTTTTGGTTTTACATTGATTATTTATTGCAGTTATACATGTATCACAATAAATGATGCACAACAAATGAACTTTTTTCCACTAGAGTTGTGAAACATGCCCTACGCCACGTGGCACCCTCCTATCACCTTTTGTATGCGCATGAATCAAACCCATTACCTTGAAGTTAAACATCAATGCGTTATCTATTGAGATATGATGTGTTATATGTCCCATATTGCAATAAAGAAATAATCGTATCACATATTAAGGATCAACAGAGGTAAAATTAAATAATAATATTTTATTTTTGACAATTACTTTTTCACGTATATTAAACCATACACCCGGGGGGATCGCCCGGGACCAACAACTAGTTTTTGCTCCTAAAAGCATTCTCTGAACACCATTTCCACCCTGACCTCTCCTCTCTAACATATGATACATTATTGTTTTAAAATATGTAGGGGAAGCTAAAGCACTAACCACGATCTTTATTTGATCCTACATCACATTTAATCAACTCACATCCCCTACGATCCCCTCATTCGTAGTTGGTTGATATAACTTGGCATGTTGGAATGGTTATTTAGTTGTATCTTGCTCTTCATTAAGCTGTAATTTTATATTTTCCACATTCACTTAATTCATTGGCCATATTTGGTATATGCTTTGCAATCTCCTTCGTATTTATTTATTTGCTGATTTGGTTTGGTGGTAAAGAGGTTTATTTTGCCCATCTAGTTCCATTATTGCACCTGTCATGATTTGATAGTGATTTGATTTTCATCTATGAATGCTTTTAACAACCCTACACAGTTTGTGATGGACTCCTCCATATCCCTTTACTAATCACAACCTTTAACTCCATGACCAATCCAATCATAAAAATAACTTAAAAGTAGAAGTTTCTTTTACTTCATATCAAACATTTCCTCACGTCCACTACCCATTTGCGTTAACTTAATCCATGTGAACTGCTTATCCCCACATAGTTATTATTATCCATCTTAACATAATTCACAATTTTATTGCCAAACTTTTCCATATTTCATTAGCTTAGGTTTCGTTTATCTCAAATTGTAAATTCTGACCCACATTGGTTAACTCAACTAATTGTATCTCCATTGATTTGATCGTTTGGATAACCTCTCCCTACAATACATCATGTTAATTGAAATGCCATGGTAGATCATCTATAATTCTTTTCTCGTCACGCCAATGATAAAATTGAAACTTATGCAAGTTTTGTCAAATGTTGCTAATCTCAATTTCATATATAGGGTTCTAGACATTTTTAATGGTGGAGGTAAAAGCATGAACATTTATGGGTTCGTTTGCGATAGAGAGAATAGTGTAAAAAATTCTCTAGTATATATATTGTGTGAATTTAGCTTTCATCTTAGCATCTTACGTTTAAGCAGCTGGGATTTTCGTATTTAAAGAGAATTTAGCTTTCATCATCCTTCTTATTGTTATTGTTATTGTTATTGTTATTGTTATTGTTATTGTTATTGTTATTGTTATTCTTCTTCTTCTTCTTCTTCTTCTTCTTCTTCTTCTTCTTCTTCTTCTTCTTCTTCTTCTTCTTCTTCTTCTTCTTCTTCTTCTATTATTATTATTACTATCGGCTTTATCCAAGTTAACTTTTTAAACCCCTTCATTTCATCTATGAAATAATATTTATCAAATAATGGCTTGAGATGTAATAAAACAAGTGAGAATAGAAAGAATCATGTTTAGGGTTTTAACGCTATTATGATCATGATTACATGATAATGTGGCTTATTTAAAGTTTACTTGCTTGGGCATGATTATATGTTTTAAAAGCTTTATAAGTATGATCGCATGAACTTTAAAGTTTCTTGCAAATAGCATGATGACATGAGCTTTATGCGCTTTTAATCTTTTCTAATATGTTCGCATGATTTTATCGCTTTCCCTACTTACATGGTTGCGTTTGTCGTATGTAATCATCCATGATGACGGCTTTACACATAGATATAAGATAATAATAGAGATTGGGTTTGTGAAGTCACATAAAGTCACCAGAAACAAGAACACCGGAAAACCCAGATCACATGCAGTCTATGAATAAATCAAATTCTCAAAATTTGCTCCGAGTAAGAGTCAAAGAACAATAAACACTTACATAAAAGTATGAACCCAAGATTTGTAATAGTAAGACAATAAACAAGTCAGTGAATTGTAAATTGGGTTTAAATATTTTTAAGAGGCAATTCATTCTAATAAACTTATAAATGAAGGAGCTTTATAAAGGGTCTTATTTGAATGTAAATTGCTCTACTTTTCAATACTCATTATAAAGAACAAGGAATCACAAGTTCTCGACAATTCCATCAATTCAATGTCTATTTCCTTATAATCTACTTTATTTCTGGAACATGCTTGTCATAATGTGAAATAAAATTAAAGGATTGCTTAGGAGTCCAAGAGCTCATTATTGCATTTTTTAGCTGGATATTGCTTTTTAGCTTTTGCTATCATCCATATTGATTTCTATTGAACTTTTGTTCTATGATTATGACACTTTATTATGAAACTTGTATAAATTGTAAGAGTTAATCATGTTCAGCATTAATGATGATGTTCGTGTATAGTTTCCTATAGTTTAGAATCCTAATTTTACTTCTTTTTTCATTTTATTTGTCTTCATCTATAGTAGATTGAAGGTTTGATGCAACAAAATACTCAAAGTCATCTCTGCTCCTTTCATTAGCCTTAACCGTTGCATTAAATCATTGCATTAGTTTCAACCGTTGCATTATATTGTTCCATTAGCTCATAAATATAGTAGTGGTGCAGACCGATTTTATTTTTCCCTGGATTTTGGTTGTAGTAAAATAATAAAAACTAAATATAGTAAATGATAACAAACAAGCCCTAAAATTGTATTCGATTTTAAATATTAAATACTTTTCATTTTTATCGAATAAAAACACAAATCATGTGTCACACATGTAACAAATTCTGTTAATTATTGTAATGATGAATGTTTAGGAAAGAAAAATAATGACATTACCGCACCTTTTTATTCCTCATTCTGTTCATAGACAATAAAGGAAAGAAAAATAATCGTATACTCCACCGCACCTATCCCTTACAATAATTGATATAAAAATATAAAGATTAAGTTGAATAATAAACCATATAATAATTAAAGCAATGATTATTGTATTTATGGTAGAGAATTTCCACATATTTGGATATAATATTCTATATATTAATTTTTTATTTCTTCGAAGGAACATTGTCCTATAAATACATGTACATCTATTTTCATCAAGGACGCAAATAAAGCAAAATATACTCTTAAACTATCAAAAGAAAAGGAGTGAGAGAAATTATGACTAAAACAAGGCTTAAACTCAATTACATTGAGAATGAAAGTTCAAGAAAAACAGCCTACAAGAAAAGAAGCGAGGGTTTGAAAAAAAAGATGCAAGAGCTATGCGAAATATGCGATGTAGAAGCTTGCGCAATGTCATATAGCCCTGATTTCAAGGAGACTGTCATTTGGCCTTCAAATGAAAAGGCGAAAGAGCTTGTGAAAAAGTTTGAAGCTATTCCAAAGCATGAGCAGGCTAAGAAAATGGTAAGCCATGATGATTATATGAAAAATAAAGTGAAAAAATTGAGGGAAGAAGTTGAAAAACAAGAGAGAAAAAACAAAATAATGGAGACGGATATTTTGCTGTACAAAATTTTTGCAAATGGAATTGATGAGATTAAAGATCGTAGAGAAGCGAGCCTTGTGATATCTTTTGCAGATGAAAAGCTAAAAGAAATCGAAAGATTCAAGTACCTTTATCCAACAACTTCTCTATCAGCTTCACTCTCAGCAACTGAAAAGGTTAATGACTCAGTGTTGTCAGTGAAGAATAGTAACCAAACCGGTGATGATGCTACCACAAGTGGAAAAGACACAAATGATGTTGGTGCTAATGTAAAAGGAATTATGCAGATTCATGATTAAGCATTTAATGAATGTTCAAGTTAGTTTAATTTGATTGTAAGCTTTATGATGTTTTGATGCAATTTCTACCACAGTTTTATATTTTATTTTGAATAAAGAAATAAACTATAAGCATTATTATTGTTTTCTTATAACTGATTTTATTTTGTAGTCTGATCTAATCTCCTTTTTAAGTATTAAATATGTATCATAATTTGGTACCAACGATGTGCATTGTGCAATAAATAATACTAATTTAACAGGATAGAAGTCATGCAACTCAAATCCTAAATTACAATAAGAAAGGTGTAGAAAATTAACTATTATAGCTCATCGATTGATTCATTAATTCTATTATTTACTACTTCGTATAATATCTTATTGTTATTTTTATTGTCATTACAGCAATAGTACTACTACTACTACTATTTTGCACTTGTCAATATAATTTGTAATGCAAATTTAACTCTTAAATTGATGTTGTTTATTTGACCTTGCTTATTAATAATTCTGTTATAGCGAATTTTTCGTAAAAATAATATATCTAGTATTGGAACTACTATATGATTCTTTGTATTTTATAACTTTAAATGTTTAGGATTTTGTTACGACGCTTATTTTGAATTATGTCTAGTACCCTCGAGACTTACAAAAATGCACCACAGAAAGCACATGATATTCTTGTTAAATATCGAGTATTCACAATATCCCCTTGTTGTTAACTCTCCATCAAAGAAGCATTGCTGTGTGATTCTTATTTTAACAAATACATGATATACCTCTGAGCTATGATTAAGTGTTTAGATTTCAAAAGTACATATCATGACTTTCCCGATAGATGTTATATTTGATGGTCAAATTGTAGGCAAAAATAACATATATATTTATATATATATCTAGCTTTTTAACTGGTTGAGCAAGTGCTACTTGCCGAATTCAAAGCATACTCTGAAAAATACCCAAACCAATGTTTTTCTGATACATGTGAAATACCTATTAACTTAACTACACATTAAACTAACAACAACAAAATAACAATGATTACACTTCTCTTTACATGGGAGAAAGAGAAAAAAAAAGTAGCATTAAAATATACAATCTCAACGAACCCCCAAAAAGACAGCTATATTCAAAGGCTACTCTTTTTTCCAAGGTTACTAATCAAAATTAGACAATTCAATAGGGTCTTTTTGTACCACCTTCCCAAGCTTGCTTCATACTATGACATATTTACTCTTACGGGCTTTAATTTTTCCACCACAGGGACACTCCAAATCTCCAATTAGTGTCATCTATTACTCCCACGACCATTATATGACCCACAAAATCACACACAAGTACACAACCATACCAAAAACAACAATTGCATCTCTTTGTGGTACAACTTCCATATTAACTTTTCATACTTTTTATGTTATTTTCTTATTGAGTATTGCAATACTAAACTGAAGATAATCAATAACAATCATATTTTAATAACAACAAAACTTTGAAAATTTTCCAACTTTAAACCCAAGCTTGAAATATCACACTACAACCAAAAAGTATAAAAGCAAAGATGGCATTCATAGCTTTCACAATTCAAGGTGCAGGCCTAATTGGCGCTCTCTATCAAATTTGTAATAAAAACAGAAAAAAAAATTAAAATAAAGGAATAATTAATAGGAATAATCTTAGACTCATCTTGGTCCCACCCTTTTATCTATTCATCTATAATTCCGCTTTATTTCTTGTCTTCTTATTTTGATCTTTGACCTATTGGAATATATTGATGAACGATAATGTGGTTTATTGAGACACATGTCTCTATGTAATTGGTTCAAATTTTATTTAATTAAAACTATTGATTTTATGTACTTAATTTATTTGGTTTAATTACATAGGACGAAATGTAAGAGACAAAGGACAAAAAATATCTCTTGCTATTTTTTTAACAAATTAAATAAAAAAAGTTAAAAAATAAAAATAACCACTTTAATTACTAGCTAAACCAGTTGCTTGTAAATAAGACCAAAAAGAGAATAGTTGTATTAAAGGTTGGATTATTGTAAATTTGTAACACCCTGGACTGCTAACGAAGATGATTTAATACCAATGCATAACAAGGACCAACATTTATCTCCATAAACCAACATAAATCCTTCCGGCGCATTTTGTTTTACTCATGCAAACTTTGAGAAATCCCTAAAAGGTCACTCATCCTAAGATTACTCGCAACTAGGCACACTTAATTATGCAATTTATTAGGAAATGAGCTCCCTAAAAGAAATATGCTTCTTTTTAGTATGAGTAGTACATTAAATCTTTTCAAAGCAATCCTGATGATTATTACAATTATGACTAGATAATTGAAAAGTGGGACCAAAATGAGCGAGACACCCAAAGGTGGGATTAATCTCATAAATTTTTCCAAAAACATAACACAATAACTTGAGCTAAATATATCGACAAGCCTTTTAATTTTAAACTTCTAAAATTTTTGACAACTTTGTGTTTCAACTCATAATCATAGATTGAATAAAGGATGTTTAGGGTTTTTTTCCTATATTTAAAAGGAAAAAAAAAGGCATTGCACTGTATGCCAAAGAAGAAAGGGGGTGATGTGAGCTTAAAGTTAGGGGTGTGCAAAAAATTTCGGTTTCGAATTTCCGATCCGAAAATCCGGATATCCGATCCAGTTTTTTGATGTTTGGCAAAACCGGAATGGATATCCAGATTTTTAAACCAGATATGGAATGGATTTTAAAAAATTCGGATTCTAAATTTTTAAGTAAACAAAATCTGGATTTTCGGTTTTTCAGATCTTTCCGAATTATTGCGGATTTCCGGTTTTCCGATCTAGTTTTTTAAGGATATAAATGTAAGTTTTGAAGAAAATTTTGGTATATAATTCGAACCGGATATCCGGTTTTCCGATCCGGTTTTTCCGGAACGGAAACGAAACCAATTTTTTTGGTTTCGAAAATTCGGATTCCGATATCCGGTTTTGCACACCCCTACTTAAACTGGCATCTTTAAGTAAAAAGGAAAAATTGTAATTTCATGCATTAATGCTTCTTTGGCTGAAATTTATAAACAGAAGCACATTGTGGATAATTGGTATCTAATAACGATTCCATTTGTGTTCAAGAAAATAGGGATACTTAATGCATTCTTGCAAGTCTCGGGGTTACCTAGTAAAACAAATCTTAAATCAACGGTAAAAATTCATTTCATAGTGGTTAAAGTGTTTTTAATACAATTTATTTGCTTTTATAAGACTTCACAAGTTTATATGAGTTAATATGTAATTTTGGAGTCATTGTAGGCTAACTAATTTTGGGTCACTATCAACTAGTATATATTAAAATGCAATGTTCATCTTGTTTATTTGACATGTGGCACCTCCACGGATGCTGACGTGACACTACTTTGCTCTTGCATGGTGCCAAATATACATGCATGACATGTAAAAGTCTACTTATATTTTTATGGCACAACAATACTTCTGTAAATATATATATATTTAACAAAATATCAAATTAGGGTGTTTAAGTGATGTCCTAGCTCAGGTTACATTTTTTTTTATAGCAATGACTTCCTTCATAAAATCCCATAATTAATTTCATTTTATGTTGTGATGAAGAGATTTGTTGTCCTTAACCAAATAAAGTTCCCGTGTAGCATAGGACAAGTGGTATCGAGCACATGGAGTAAGCTATGTGACTTAGCTAAGGCTATCTATCTTGGTTAAGGATCTTTTTGGTGTTTTATTTATTTATTTTGTTTTTTGTTTATTATGGGGAAACCTTGAGTGAATTCAACTAAACTACCACTTACAACTAACAATAATTAAAAGCAAGGAATAAAAATCACAATTAATTCAAGGAAACTAAAGCCTAGAGATTATAGTTTCAGGCTATTTTGTTTTGGAGGATTTACTCAACACAAGCCAATCAAACAATCAAACATGGGAATTGAGATTCTCTCTGTAATATAACTAAACCTCTCCTAAAAAGTTAAGACTTGGAGAAATGTTTCATCAATGAAACATCTCCCGAATAGCTCCAATCACTCCACAAAACTCACCATAAGCATGAGAAAGACCAAAATAAGGTCAATCCTAGTCCAACACTCTATCCCTTAATGTGTCTTTTCTATTGACTATGGGTAAGGAAATTGAGTTGCATATATTTCATAGACAAAGCATCAAAACACAAAAATACAAGAACATCAGCTAAAACTCTTTAGCCAACATCCAAGCTTAATTGGACATGGTCAACAAACCCCTATCTTGAATCATTCATCAACATATGTTAAAAATAAAAAAAAAAAACCCCAAAATCCACCATAAACCCTTCCCCATAGCTTCTAGGAAAAAACTATTCAAAAAGCATAAAAAAAAAAAAAGCAATATTCAACAACTTGTAACAAGCATGGTTAATGAATAAAACTAATTTAAACAAGCATAAAAATAGGTAAACTTTACGTATAATGATAGCTAGAGATATGGATAAGAGAAAGATGTTACCAAAATCACAACTATATTGCTCTAGAAGATTAAAAAATGGAGTTTTCTTGACGAAATAAGGCAAGCCGGAGCAGTCGCTCAAACCCTTAGGAGTGATCTCACCACCATTTGGAGTGGTCGTTGCAAATTATCTAGGTGGATTTTAGTATTGGTGCTTTCGGGTTTGCTCGAGCCTTGGAGCGGTCGCTCTAATTTATGTACCCTTTTTTATGCGCAGTTCATCTTCAAAAGCTCATAACTCTCTTGTTTTTTGGTCAAATTAAGCTTATAACCTACCCTTGGAAAGATATTAAAATAATAATTCTAATTCAATAATAACAAGATTGAAATTCTTTCTTGTTATAAAGATATTCAGATTTCTAGTTGACTCTGGCGCAACGGGATCAGAGCTTGTAATAATGATCTTTATTTATTTATTTTTTTTACTCGGCTAGTCTCCAATGCTCCCAAATCTTCTTGTGATTACTCTAAAGCCTTTAAGGAGCCTTCAAAGGGTACCTAGCATCACAAATAAGCATGGATCAAGTAAATGTATTTGAATAACCTCAAAAGGGGCCGAAAACCATTGAATTAAGCATTTATTCTCAAAATTCCCTTGAATAACCTAAATTAAGAGAAATAGGCTATGAATGGGGACAAAAGTAGGCAAAATGTAACATAAATCAAGGGCGAATTCCCCTAACAAGTGGCCCTAAAATCCACTTATCAAGTTGATCCAATTCTCTTTCCAAAGCACTGTTTTATCACATAGTATTTTGTAACAAAATAATATATTCATCTCCTACATTCAACTATTCAATTTTCTAATTATTTTTAAAGCTCTGATTACAACGAATTGTACATTGATTTGTTACGAAAATATCCAAGCAATGTGAGTTATGGAGCATTGTTGTGTAGGTACCGTAATTTTATTATCTGTGAATTATCTTATTTTGGAATAATAAATGAACCAAAAGAGCAAAAAATGACAATTGTAAATCATACATGCACATGCTCTCGACCTCAACCATTAGGACCTATACTTTGGATTTAGATATACTTGCATGCATTAAAAACTTAGAGGGTTTAAGGGGATTTTGAGTTTTAGAGTTCAAAGATTAGAGATTTGGTAATTTAGGATTTCAAGTTTTGGGGATTTTGATTCGAATTTTAGATTTATTGCTTTGAATTTGGTTCTTATCTGTTCTACTTTGAGAATATAAAGTTCTAAGGTCGATGATAATGGTGGTGCAAGTGCCAAGTGGTGGTACGAAGGTGCGAAAGATGGTTTGAAACATGGTGATAGTGCAAAGGTGGTCTAGTGGTAGTGATGGGGTACAAAGGTCGTCTGGTGATGGCAGTGTGAAGGTAGTCTAGAACGAAGACGGTTGGAATATAATGGTGGTGCGAAGGTGGTCCGGTGGTGGTGGTGACTGGTAAGAAGGTGGTCTAGTCTAGTGATGTGAAATTGTGAGAGATGTTGAGTTTTTTTTTTTTTAAATGATGGACATTTATGTAATGTTAGTCAATTAAAAAAGTTAACTAGGAAAACGAGTCAACTTCAAAGTTGCATCTAACCCATCACGGAGGTAGTTATTAACTAATGAGGCATTGTAGTTTATTGTAGCGTCTTTAAATTGTAGATCGTGATCAACCACTGACAATTTATAGTTGAATTATGAGAGTGAATGATTTTTCAATATTTATTTCTTACTGTAATTTAAAATTTTGAAATTTATGAATGATTACTATTAGCCATTGATCTTATTTGAAGAATTTAGATTAGTTAAAATTTATACAGTTATTATCTAGAAGATCCAGACCCATTTATACGAGTACCTGTCAGGAGTCTATTCTGTTGCAAAGAAGAATCAAAACACCATACATTCTTACTCTACATTATATGTGTAACTATCAATATCAGCAGGAATCACTTTTACACATGCAAGCATCTAATTTCTTTACTTAGACCAACTTGAGACAAAATTGAAAAACGTCACAGTAGAAAACAACCTCTACAACACCTCAGAACAAAGTCAGTTTAATAATTTGCTAAGTAATCCAGTCTAATTAGACATCTTGATTGCAAACGTATCTTTATAGGAGTGCACCCACATAAACGTGGGGTATAATGTCAAAATTACAGATCTAGTAACCTGATCAAACTAGCAAAACAGCGTTTATACAGCCATCATTCTCCGGATCATTTGTCACCTGAGCATACTTCCCTGAAAAGCCACAAATCACCAACAATAAGGGAAATGAATCGAGAAGGAAAAGAGTCACGAGTCATCAATAAAAGTTCAACAGATTTCCTCATTTAATACAAGCACTCACCCCATACTACTTTCCCTGCTGGGGTGACAAGACCCAGTTCACTGACGTTGACCTAGACCAAATAAGAAGTATTCAATTCAGCAACAATATTGCAATAAAACATCCGTTAAACATGTACAAAGTACTAATTAAATAAAATCGATATACTTTAATAGATACATATAATAATTAAGAGAAGAGTATACCTCAATAATGGTACCCTTGGTCATAACACCGAGGGAGCTGTACATTGGGCCATTAGGGTTCTTTTTTACTCCAATAATCTCAAGATTAAAAGAACATTTTAGTTCGGGATGAGTGACATTGGCCTTTGTGAACCGCAATCCTGATGGGCGGATAAATCTTTCGTACTTTGGTGGTTTTCTAGTGAATCCGGGACCAACGAATGTAGCTTTTGTAATCATCCTTTTCCATTGCTTGGCTGCAAAAGAAAAATCACTAATGAATAACAAAATACCATGCCAACATCCTGTTATCAACAGAAGTGCTAGTAAAAATTTTGGGGACATAGTAAAGAAGTAGCCAACTAAATATTAAAAAAAATATAAAAATAAAAAACAAAAAAACCAAAAAAAAAAATAATAATAATAATAAATTATAAAAAATAAAAAATAAAAAATAAATTCAGTCCAACGCAGAAAACCAATAAGCCAATAAACAGTATTATGAGCGAATTATGAAATACTACTACTTACTTTTCCTTTTCCCAGTCCTTATAACTTTAAACATTTCATCTTCAGCAACTGGTCTAACCTGAAGAGCAGAAATTGTTTCAAAGTTAGAATCCTTCTCTTATAAAAGTTATCCATTGGTTACAAGACTTGCAACCTCCTTTGAAATAGAACTTGCTAAGAGACTCTACGCAACACAAATATCCACTGAAGGTCCTAAATGAGAAAATCAATTTGTTGCCAACAAATAACAAAACTCAAAGGTTGACTACAAATCTACTGTATCATAAATAAAATACAAGATAATTAGATGATCAAAATAACAAAAACTCATCATTCCATTCAAAATAGATTTTTTTAAATGCATTGGCATCTTCAGCAACTAGAAAAAAATTGATCTGCCTATCAAAAACAATTTAAAATTATAGCCGTAGATAAAAGCTAACTTAACAGCAAAGAATCTTAGGAAATAAAAGTCTAAAAGGCCAACTTAAATACGAATCATAAATCTGCAAAACAGAAAAACAATGTTGGGCTTCACCTTGGGCAACGGAACGTCCCACTTTCCAGCTTTGTCCTTTCTCTTTTGCTTGATGGTGTTGCTCAAAATCTATACGAAAGCAAACAAGTTAAAACAATGTAAAGTTTAAAAGGCCAACTTAATATAACACAAACCAGTTTTGGCACCTGAATGTTCTCCAAAATTCCAGTTTATCTACTTTCAACAAAAGATAAAAATATAAGTTATCAATCTAAGCTAAGGACCAATTTCTTTTTATCAACAGAAGATCAGAAACTTTGAAAACAACCTTCTTCAACCTAAACAATTTCTTTTTCAGAAGACTTAAATTCTATAAACAGCAAACTGACAAAGAAAGGAAGTTCCTCAATCAAAAAGACAGAAGATATTTAATTATTCAGAGATCAATACAAAATCGTGCTGGTTTTATAAGATGCATGAATGCATTCATCAACTAGCCCTTCTTCCAACCTCCGGGCCTCCAAAACCAATAATTAACTCAAACACGGGCCCAGTTAAAAACAACTAGAGCTGAATTGCTCACTAGATAGAATAAACTACATACAGCCATACGGGGCATCAAAATTTGTAATATCAATCTATACTACTCTGTGTAAAAGAAAAACTAAAAAGTCATTGCAGAAAGTGTAATTAAAGTAGTTGACAAAAGGGGGAACAATCTCCACAACAAACTAAAATCTTGAACCAACCTTAGCCCTTGTTGTTTGCTCACGATCAAGCAAATACGCAGGAACAGCCCCTTCTTGAACATCATCATCCAGCTTGCGTCTACTTGGAGTTTCATCATGCATCTTAAGTCTGTTCACATAAGCATCAAAGTTACACAAATATAACAGCCAAATACGATTTCAAAAAAGAAAAAAAAAAAAAAAAAAAAAAAAAAAAAAAACAAACAAACTCTGGGCAGTAGTCACAGGCTCCATTTCAGTCGTTACAATACAAGTACTTGTTAACTTCTGCAAGTTAGTAGGACATATTTACTCCGAAACACTATAGCCTATACAGCCTTAACAATGCACAATTCGAACTTTTAATTCCCTCCTTGCCAGCTGGGATAAGATCCAAATCCTATTCATAGCAACCACCTACAGGCTACAGCCATAAATGTAACACTAGCTTCAGAAGGCTTCCAACTAGTGTAATAGTTGCCTTTCGTCAACAAGAAAGAAGCACGGCGAGAGCAAGCAAAAGATAAGCACAACACATTACCATGTGAGTTGTTTGTGGGCCATGCTTAGGTCACAACTGTATTAGTATAATCAAGGCACAATATAGCCCAACACAGTATAATAAAAGAATTTTGGTATGGCCATGCAAGTGCAACATGCACAATAGGCAAGTAGTCAATGGATCAAGCCATGAGTTACATCTATAGTGGTCAGTGACACAAAAACCTAGATTAAGCATGGAAATGCCCTATTTAGTGGTACCACATATCCACGTACAATGGTGTAATTTTGAACTAGTTTCACTAGGCCTCAAATTGTGTTTGCCAGTACTTATTCCTTAAACCGAAGTGTACAACAAATCAGATAAAAGTAAAATCAAATATCACACCCTTAAATCACATGATTCACTAGAGTCTAGACGGAAAAAACCTGCGCATCCTTGTAAACATATCGGAATATCATAAGCTAAAGCTCCAAAGTTAGCTCCAATGCTTGATGTAGAAGGCCTAAGGGAAGTTTATCTACAAAAGATAGTATCCAATAGCATCTAACTCGTAAGTCTAATTTCCCAAAAGTCCAAAACAAAGTTTGAGAACAGAAGAGGTAGCCAACAAACCATAAGCTTACAAAACCACAATATTCTCTTAGAAAAATTTACTAATTCACTCCCACCACCAGTTTCACTCTAATCACATTTGCTTGGTTTGATCATCATAATAACACAACCCACAAAACCTATAACCGCCAACCTTAACCTGCTACTATCATTACTCATGGTTACTCTTGCGCTTCACAAATGGATTTAATGTCACTTCCATAGAAATTATCCAATCATAAATCAACTCGATCACCTGACCTATATATCTCATCTAGTCATCTCCTACCAATCTTATATCTCCATCACCGGCCTCGAAAACATTACACACTTTCCCCTAAAACATAGAACCTACAAATAACGTAATAATTGCCAACTCAAAATCCTATTCAGTTCTATTTGATTCGCCTCGTCAATAACTACTACCTAGTATAATCCGACATTACGCAAAAACAAGCTAACATCAACTAAAATCAATATTATAAAAAATGAAAAATAAAAAACTTACGTTTTCTTCATTTGAGCTTTTTCAGCATATCGTTTCTTAGCAAGCATCTTACCCTTAATACCAAGTGTCTGTAATTAACCATTAAAAAAATTTAACAAAATTAGCAAAAATCACATACAAAAATTTTCAAAAACCAAATCAAATTATAAATTTAGAATACCTTTTGCGCTCGTTCGGAGTTTTTATGGACTTCACGCGCAGCTTTCTTACGCTTACGCTCGAAGAAATCGAGACGATATCCATTTCTCTTCCTATGAAGCTCGATGTAATCTCCTTGCGGCTGTAATTAATTAAAAAAAAAAATCGATTAATTTCAATGAAATTGATGATGAAAGATGAAATTGGAGGCTTGAAGAAGTGTAGAAGATGATTGATTTGGTGGAAATTTGAGAGAGAAAGATGTACCATGGTGAAATAATTTGACGATAAACCCTAGAAAAGTTGAAATTGATTTGGGGGAAAAGGGTTTTGGCTGCTGTGAGCCGAAGGAGTCAATGGAGTAGAGGAGAGAGAGAAACAGAGACGTTGAGGGGGTTTATGGATTTGGGAGGTTTTAGGAACCGACTTGGCCCATTTTCGTTATATGGGCTTGAAATCATTTTCCAAGAGAAGTCAATTCTTTTGAAATGGAGTCTCAGTTTATATTAGAGCATATTTAGCCCCAAGTTTTAAGATTTGGATGCGACATTATTTTTTGTGGTTCTCATTGAAAATGATGTCATTAAATTCTCATTAAAATTTAATCAAATTTATTACTTTATCCCTTAAGTTTCAAATATATGACATATTATTTTTTATATTTACTATATGATAATAACATTAATGAACAAAGCAAAATAAAACTTGAGTAGGTCTCAATCTCAAGTTTAAGTTGAGTCTTGAAATTTCAAGACTTGGTTGAGATCTTTAAAGAAAAATGGGACAAATTTTAAGCACAGGTCTTAAGACTCAGTTTGATGATATCACCCTAAGTTTTAAGACTTGGGGCTAAACATGCTCTTAACTAGGAGTTCGTTCGGATCCCTTGCTATTTCTTTGGTTTTCGTTTTTTATTTATTACCTCCGTTTCATATTAGTTGCAAAAAAATGTTGCACGGACTCTTAAGCAAAATTTATGTGTGAGAGTAAAAAAGTTAGAAATGTATGTGAAGAGGAGAGAGAAAAGACATCTTAAAAAGGAAAGAAAAAATTTGTTGCAAATAATATGAAACATTCATTTTTAGCAAATGTTGCAACTAATATGAAACGGAGGTTGTTGCTACTAAATTTCAAGTCAAAGTCAATGACAAGCAATTAAGTAAACCAATGATATTTTATTAATAATTTGGATATGGGTACAATCTCTGTAAACAGTTTATAGAAAATAAATTAAGTCTTCTGATTCTGTTCCACTGCTAGGATGACACTTGCCGACGTTAACCAAATTTAACAGTTGTTGACGTCAACTAAAGATGACACCTGCTATTGTCAAGCAAATTTGAGTGAGGGTTGACCAGCTTCAATGTCACTTTGAATGTGTTTGAGTATCTCTGAACAATCGGCACAATTTTGTAGTGCTTATTGATTGCTGACAGAGAGAGTTTTGTAAATTCTTTGGAATGTCTTTTTGATTGACTTTTTTCCCAATGAATTCCTCCTCCCCCTTCTTTTGAAGTGGTGATGGGTATTTATAGGAGAGTTTGACCTCCATCTTGGACCCGAATATGTGGGCTTAGATTCTTTTGATGAATTGAAAGTCTTGTAATTTTTTTAGCCCAATAAACATTTTATTTGGACTAATAATATAATCGGTCCAAATAATTTAATTATGACCCAAATTATTTAATTAATTTGGATATTTGATTTAAAGGACTAAATTAATTGAATTGAGCAAATATTTATTTTATTTAACTCAAATAATTAATTTATTTAATTTCCGACACTTTAATAAAAATTTTGGTGTCTACAAATTGCCCCCTCGAGACTGTGTCACGTACACGATCTTGAGTGTTTACTCGTGACAGGGTCTCAATGTGTTTGACTTGGAAGTCTCTCTCTCTTTTTTTTTTTATAACTTACGTCACGTACACATGCTGAAGTGTCTGCTCGTGACTAGGTGTCGACTCACTTGATCTGGAAGTCGGATTTTGATTTTATGAAGACTACCTCACATAATTTGAAGTATTTTGATCGTCAGTCAGTCATATGCACGACATGAAGTCTTCACTTGTGAGTGGATCACTTGACTTGTAAGTCATAAAAAAAAAATTGTCATATCAAAATTGAAGGATATGATCTTTGTCAACCCAAAACACTACAAGAAAACGAGCAAATAGCGACGGAATTAATTCCGTCGCAAAAAATCGACAAAAAATTATGCAAAGTTTGTCGCAAAAAAAAGTAAACTTTAACACAACAAATTAAACCCTTCTTCTCCAATAACCCGACAAGAACCCGTTGTTAAACACTTCTTCTCCTTCTTCTTCTCCTCTCAATAAACCCTTCTTCTTCTTCTTCTTCCGGCGGTCTACCCTTCTTCCGGCGGTCTCCCTCTGGTAATTTCTCACTACCTTTTTTCACTACCTTTTTTGTTGTCATTTTTTTGTTAAACACTTTTTTTTTTTATTTTTCAATCGTTTTTTTATTTTTTTCCTATCAATCGTTTTAGGGTTGTTTAGTTCGTCGCTTTATTGAATTTTAATTTAATTTTCTGAATTTTACTGAATTTTCAATTATTTTCGAACTTAAATTTTCGATTTAGGGTTCGTCGCATTATCAATCGTTTTGCTTTTTGACGCCATTACTCTGTATGTTTAATTGTTTAAAGGCAATGTCTTTTGTTGCAAGTTGCCTACTTTAGTTGGAAAATCATTGCTTGATTTGCTTATATTTCTTTCAAACAATGTTACAACTTCTGATTTATACGGAGTATCACTTTGCATTTGGTGTGTTTAATTAGTCAATCCGTTGTATATTCCACATTACTCTGTCTCAGTTTATTCCGTAGAATGTATCTTCAAATACCAAAGTTAGGATTTTCAAAGATTGAACCTTTTGCATTTACTAATTTCAGAAAAGAAACAAGCAGAAGCAGCTCGAATTAGGGAGAAATATCATGATAGAATTCCTCACAAGTTCAGGTTATTATGCACTGTATGTTGTAGTAGTTAGGATTATTATTGTGCTTCTATATGTATATATGTCCAATATCTATAGTCCAAAATCAAGCTCAAATCAGTTAACAAATTTATGATAGCACTAATGTAATACCCCGTAATTTTATACACGTTATAAAATTAAAATAGTATTTATACGTACATTTTACGTATTTTAAAGGAATAAAAGTATTTGAAAATAATTAATTAAAGGAATTTAATTAATTACGGAGTTTTATTTACTTTATTTTAAAGAAATAAATTTTTATAAGGTCATAAAATAATTTTTATGAAGGTCTTAAAATGTGTGAAAATATTTTGTAAGGCTTTTAAAAGTGTTTTTAATGGGTTGCCATGATTAGTTTAATTATGGGCCCAAAACTAATCCCACTTCAATTAGACCTTTTGGGCTTTTCCTAAACCAACTCTAAATCCTTTTGGGGCTTTAAATACCCCCTTTTAAACCAAAAATTCAGAATTTCCCAAGCATTCAAGTTAGGATTTCCAAAAGCAAAAGAGAGAAGAAGAGAGAAAAAAAAAAAAAAAAAAAAAAAAAACGAAGGGAGAAGCGACGAAGAGGACCGAAGGTCGCCGGCCACCTCTCCGCCGCTGCTGCCCCTCGCCGGCCGGCCGTCGCCGCCACCTCCTCCCCCTTTGCCTTCTCGATTTTCGTAGGAACAAAAAAAAAAAAAAAAAAAAAAACTTTTTCTTCTAATTTAATCTAATTCTTAAGCATGTTTTATAAATTATGTTTATGATCATGTTTTAGTAATGTTTTATGATTTATAATCATGTTTTTATGATTTGTAATTATAGATTTAAAAAGTTGATCATGAAATTTTAATTAGGGTTTGAGAAAGTATGAAGTTTTATTGTTTTAAATTATTTTTATGATCTAGATTGAAGTGGTATGATCATAGTTTAATTATATATGATTGTATGATTAAATTATGATGTTTAGATTGGTTTTTAACAAATTTAAAGTATTAAAACAAATCTGAAAATTTGTTAAATACATGTTAAAACAAGTTTTAAGTGTTCATATTATGCTAGTATGATCATATATGAAATCTATGATCACTACATATATTTTTAGTATGATTTATGAAGTTTAAAGATGATTTTAAGTATGATTTATAAGCTGTCCAGATTTTATAAAATTCATAATTAATGTTTTAAAGTATGTAATTAGCATGAATTAATCATATAAGTTAAGTATTACATTATATGATCAATCCATGTTGTTTTTAGGGCTTTTCATGAAGTTTAGAGAGGTCTAAAAGGATTTTTAATTAAATAAATAATGCTGTAATTTTTATTAAGGCATGTTTATAAGAAGTAAAATTAAGTGTTATTACTTACAAGTTTCCAAATTAAATTCTAATGCATAGAATCGAACCATAAACCTATAAGGATATTAATATGGTGTTTTTATGCAAAAATAAGTGTTTTAAAGAGGTTTTAAGAGGCTTGAAATAATTAAAGTAAAGCTGCCATTTTTGGAAAGTAATGAAAAATAGAAGTTTTCGAAAAGAAAAATAAAGAGACAAGTTATGGAATTGAATAGAGACATAGTAAGGAAGGTTATGGATGTTTATCCACTAGTAAAAAGTAGTTTAGAGTTGCTGTAAAGTTTAGTCAAAGAGGTTTTTCTTATATAGTTTTCCTCTTATGTTTTATAGGAGGATTCGAATCAAGTGAGTTCTAGAAGTAGTGGCGAATCACCGCTATTATACAAGGTACGTAAGTACTAAAGATTCATGAGTAGAATATCATGCTAGGATCATGCTAGTAGTAGATTGAATATATAAGTTTCATGTTAGAAACTATATGATATGAAGTATGTTATGTGACTCTTGTTGACTTTTGTTGACTTATATGAGCATGTTCAAGTATGCATGATTACATGATAATCCATGAGTATTTATTTATGCATTCTATTATATATATATTATTAATAATAACATCAAGGATGTTTGGAATGCATGTTTAATAAAAGAAGTTGACTAGTAGTCAAAAATGAGCATGAAAGATTATGTTATTAAATATTTTGAGCAAAGAAGAGTTAGTGAATTTTATTCACATGATTAGTAGTAATTGAGCAATTTATTATTATTATCCACTCACAGTTTATGTGTGGACTAGTAAAGGAAGTTATCCACTCACAGTTTATGTGTGGACTGTTAAGGAAGTAATTAACCACTCACAGTTAATGTGTGGTCTAGAGAGGATTAATAAAAGGAATAAAATATGTTCACTTATTAATGAAGATAATTAATATGGTGTTCATGTCATGTTATGTTATGAAATGTTGTGTGATGTTATGCATGTTATGATGTTTGTTATGTGAGAGTCATCACAAGTTATAAAATGGTTAATCACGTAAAGTGAAAGAGGATTCGCACCAAAACTCTTGGAACGTATATACCTTGAGTATGAACAGTGGGGGGAGTTGTCTAACAGAGGATTCAACTCCTAGTTAGGGGTACAAGACGTTGTACTTCTATTTTTAGATTTTTATCTTATATGCGCTGGAATTCCGCCACTAGGTGGCATAGTAATACCTTCTTGGAGTTGCTCCCAAGTTGGTGCCCTTTGGGCAATTATTTATTTTATAGGAAGGAGCCCGTTCGATGCGAAATCCAATTATATAATAATTAATTCTGAAGTAAGAGTCTTAGAGTCTTATGATGTTGCAATTGTGGTAAAGGTATGGTTGATGTTTTACTTTGATGCTCTTGCCTAGGATTATTCATGCTAGTGTGTTGCATTGTCTTTAATGCTTATGTACTCAGCTTTGCTGATTACGTGCTTTGTGTGCATGGCTAATCTTTGTTTGGCCCTACGACGACCCATTTATTATGGCGAGTAGAAGTCTTGAATAAAGAGTAAGCAACAGGTTTCAGGTGGGCATCTAGTCGATCATGCTGGGATTGAGTGAAGAGTGTTCATGTTGTTTTAGTATTTGCTTAAAAATTAAGTGACTATTATGCTATTTATTATATCATGATGGATTAACGTTGTTTTAAAGATATTAAATATTATTTGGTTTGAAGGGCCGTTATGTCGGTTCCAAGTTGTTATAAAGTATCATGGGATTTGGTTTTGAAGTTTATTTTAATTAAGTTGTTTTGGTTTGTTTTTTTTAAAGTTAAGTCTTCCGCTGTAGTACTTTGGTAAATGCCTTAGCCGTTTTCACGGTGGCGGTAATGCTTTGGTTTTCTAAAGTAGTTGGGGCTCGATTATTTTATAAATGTTTTCCGGAAATGTTAGTAGTTTTAGGAAGGAGAAAACCAGGGTGTTACAAAGTGGTAGCCAGAGCCCTGTTTTATAAATAAAATGTTTTATTTTTGGGTACCCTAAGTCTAAGTCCGAAGTCTAAACCCTAAGCTGAGGTCATTTTATTCATTCATTTTGGGAAGTGTCTTGAGGAGCAAAATGTTTTTAGAAAGTCATAAAATAGAATATTTCTAAGAATAAAATATTTCCAAAAATAGAAAATTTTCAAAATGGAAAAAGGTTTTGTTTGTTACATGTGCAGGTACACAAGGAGTTAAGGTACGTTATTATGTGTTATTGCTTTACAATCATGTGGTGAGATTGGGTAGGAAGTTTTTGGGCATGTAGGATAGATTTATTTTCTTCCTTCATGCAAAGATATTTGTTTTCTAGTTGACTGTTTTATGTGACTAGTTATGTGTAGAAAAGATTGTTTGTTAGCCATTGAATCCTTTTCTTTTGAGAAATGGTTTGTTGTTGTTTTGTTTCTTGGCTGGGTTGGTTAATTGTTAGAATCTGTAAGTGGCTTTGCAGGATGTTGACCAACTTGCCTAATAAGAATTCGGAAATAGGAACCTTGGAAAAGAAAGATTATGAATATGTGGGACAATATGTTGGGAAAATTCGGTTTTATTGTGATTACCAAAGAAATGTGTTAGGAAAGAAGGAGTATGAGGATGCCCATAGAGTGTCAGCCATGATTATAAACTGTTTACCTGACCGTGAACCCTATACCAAAATTAAGGCAGAATTTGATGACTTTTACCTACCTGGAGGGATTCCTAATTTTGCTAAGTATATGAATGAGTATGGTTGTTGGAGAGTCTCATATGGGTATCTAGAGAGTTATATTGGTCTTAGGGAAGCAGAGCATAGGGCTGCATTAATGAAAAATCCTCCATCACCTGAAGTCCCTGAAGCTAATGAAGCTGAGTCTGAGGATAGTTCCTGTTTTGAAATGGAAGATCCAGACCCGATCATCCCAGAGTATGTGGATCTAGTGACCGATTCTGAAGAAGAAGAGCAACCTATTGATGAAGATGATATGGAAGAAGACCCAGAAGAGGATCTAGAAGACATTGAAGATGATGTTGAGAAAGACCCTGAGTTTACTCCAGAGGAATATGTTATGTCTTCAGATAAGCTTGATAACACTAATGTTTAAGTAGAAAAGCAATTGTTGCTATTGTTATTATTATTAGTAGTAGTATGTTATTATATTGAGGATGTAAACCTCCTTAGTGCTATTTTGTTTAAGGAATGAGTGGCAAAGGGCCATGTGAATTTTAAGAAATTAGTGTTGTTAAATTATTTTCTAGAAAGGAGCATAAATAAAGCCAATTACTTTAATTAAGTATTGTTTAAGAAGGGGAAATTCCAAGGGGAATTTATTTTTATTTCTATGTGCTTTATTTATATTTAATGGTTGTGAAAACAATCAAAAGTAAGTGAATCAATTACTCTAAGGAAGTATATACTTACCTTATGAGGTAAATTGAGAATGTGTTTATTGCTCAAAGTAAAGTTTTGTGTCTTAACATAGAGTTAGACATAGTTATTAAAGTAAGTGTTTTTCTTCTCTTTAGGAGAAACAGAATGGCTGAAGGAAATGCAAATCAGCTTAATGAAGTAGTAAGGCAATTGGCAACTGTAGCTCAGCAGTTAGCCGAAAGAGGAAATAACCAAGGAGTAGACCCCGCTGGGGAATTGTTTAAGAAAATTTCACAGAGTAAACCACCAACTTATCAAGGTGAACCTAACCCATCTGTTTTAGAGGGATGGTTGAGAGAGTTTAATAAGCTATTTGGTGCTGTAGAGTGTCCAGAAGAGTTTAGGGTGAACCATGCGGTTTACTATTTAAGAGGAGAGGCTGATCTGTGGTGGTCTCAAAATGAGGCTGTGATTAGGGCTTTGCCTGGTTTTAACTGGACTGTGTTTCAGGAGCAAATCCGTAATAAGTTTTACCCTGTCTTTTTGCAAAAGCAGAAGGCTGATGAGTTCTTAGAGCTTAGAATGGGGAATATGTCTGTTACGGAGTATTATTCGAAGTTTATTGAGTTATCTAGGTTTGCTAAGGAAGCTGTAGCAACTGAGAAGTTGAAGGCTAGTCGTTTTGAGAGGGGATTGACCATAGATATTCAGTTGCAACTTGCTGGTCAAGTGTTTGAAACGCTTGATGAGTTGTATGGAAGAGCGGCTCATTTATATGCTTTAGAACAAAAGAAGAAGGAGTTGCTCAAGGCAAATTCTGGGGAGAAGAGGAAGGATGTTGGTGGGAATTATCACCAATATGGGAATCAAGGTGGATTTAAGAGGTCTCGTTTTAATAATTCTCAAGGAAATAGGGGAAATTTTGGTAGGCCAATGAATGGTAATGGTTTTAAAGGACAATCTGCTAATCAGAATAATCGTGTGTATTTCTGTAAGAAGTGCACTAACAATCATCCAGGAAAGGATTGTGATGGGAATCTAGTTACTTGTCGCAAGTGCAACAAGTTAGGTCATCGTGAGTACGAGTGCTTTTCTAAGAGTAAGGGGAAGGAAGGTCAAAGTTCTCAATTCAAGGGCAATTCTGCAGGAGGACAGCAAAAGAGTTTCCAAGGAAACATGGGAGGAAGAGCTTCGCAGCAAGCTGGATTTAAGAATGGAAATGGCAATGGAGGGAGTCAGGCTAAGCTATCTAGTGCAGGAAAGCTGAATGTGATGGCAAGGAGTGAAGCTGATGCTAATAAGGATGTGATTACTGGTACTTTCTCTATTCACTCTCTACCTGTTAAGATTTTGTTTGATTCTGGTGCTACATATTCTTTTGTATCCACTAAGGTTTTGCAAAACTTAGAATCTGTTTTGGGAAAAGTAGAATCCATAGATATTCCAATATTGATTCCGTCAGGGAAGGTAGTGCAATGTTCTAAGAGATATTTAGATGTGCCAATTATGATTGAGGGAGTTGAGTTTAAGGCTAATTTAATTGAATTTGAATTGGGTGACTTAGAAGTGATCCTAGGGATGGATTGGTTGAGTGAGTATAAGGCTGAGATTATGTGTGACCCGCAGAAGATTTCGTTGTTTAAAAAGGGCAAAAAGGTGAGCTTTTGGAAGTCAGGAAGGCCTAGATGCAATAGAATCGTGTCGATGATGAGATTTGCTAGCTATGTGAAGAGGGGATTTCCAATTTATTTGTGTAGTGTGAGGGATGTGGATGTTATGGAGACATCTAAGCCAGAAGACATCGAGGTAGTGAGGGATTTTCTGGACGTGTTTCCGGAAGAGATTCCGGGAATGCCGCCGAGACGGGAAATCGATTTTACTATAGACTTGATGCCAGGTACTGCGCCCATTTCCAAAGTACCATATAGGATGGCTCCTGCGGAAATGAGCGAGCTTAAGGAGCAATTGCAGGATTTGTTGGAGAAGGGTTACATTCGACCTAGTGCTTCACCTTGGGGAGCACCAGTGTTGTTTGTGAAGAAGAAAGATGGGAGTATGAGGTTGTGTATTGATTATAGGGAGTTGAATAAGGTGACGATCAAGAACAAGTATCCTTTGCCAAGGATAGATGACTTGTTTGATCAGTTGAAAGGAGCGAGTGTGTTTTCAAAGATTGACTTGAGGTCAGGATATCATCAATTAAGGATTGCTAATGAGGACATACCAAAGACGGCTTTTCGTACGAGGTATGGGCACTATGAGTTTACGGTGATGCCGTTTGGGTTGACAAATGCGCCAGCAATTTTTATGGACTTAATGAATAGGGTTTTTCATCAATTTTTGGATAAGTTTGTGGTAGTGTTTATTGATGATATTTTGGTGTACTCAAAGTGTAGAGAGGAGCATGTGGAGCATTTAGGAACAATTTTGTCAACGTTAAGGGAAAATCAGTTGTATGCTAAGTTCTCAAAATGTGAATTTTGGTTGGAAAGAGTGGCATTTTTGGGTCATTTTGTGTCCAAAGATGGAGTTGAGGTAGATCCCGCAAAGATTGAAGCAGTGAAGGAGTGGCCTACACCTAAGAATGTGACTGATGTTCGAAGTTTCTTGGGTTTAGCAGGTTATTACAGAAGGTTTGTAAGGGATTTTTCGAGGATAGCTAAGCCAATGACATCTTTGATGAAAAAGGATTGTAAGTTTGTTTGGGATGATAAGTGTGAAGAAGCCTTTCAAACTCTCAAGGAGCGTTTGACTACGGCTCCAGTTTTGACCTTGCCAGATGGTAGTGAGCCGTATGATGTTTATAGTGATGCTTCGAAAAATGGTTTGGGATGTGTGCTTATGCAAAATAGAAAGGTGATTGCGTATGCATCAAGGCAGTTAAAGCCATATGAGGTTAATTATCCCACTCACGATCTCGAGTTAGCAGCGATCGTGTTTGCATTGAAAATATGGAGACATTATTTGTATGGAGTAAAGTGTAGAATCTATACAGACCACAAGAGTTTAAAGTACTTTTTCACTCAAAAAGATCTAAATATGCGTCAAAGGAGATGGCTTGAGTTGATTAAGGACTATGACCTAGATATTCAGTATCATGAAGGAAAGGCGAATGTAGTAGCGGATGCTCTTAGTCGAAAGACGAGACATGGAGTGAATACTCTAGTAGTTGCTAATGAGCTATGTAGAGAAATGGAAAGGCTGAATTTAGAAATAGTAAAGGAGGGAGCGTTGGAAGGAATGCTTAGTACCCTTAGCATCCAACCAACGGTGTTTGAGGAGATAAAAGAGAATCAAGCCGGAGATGTGAAATTGGATAGAATAAAAGAGAAAATCAAGCAAGGTAAGGCAGTGGACTTTCAAATTCATGAGGATGGAAGTTTAAGGTATAAGGGTAGGTGGTGTGTACCACAGAAATGTGAAGAGATAAAGAAGAAAATCATGGAAGAAGGTCATAATACGCCATATTCAGTCCACCCTGGAGGTGATAAGCTTTATAAAGATTTGAAGAAGGTGTATTGGTGGCCAAGGATGAAAAGAGAAGTAGCTGAGTTTGTAAGCAAGTGTCTTACCTGTCAAAAAGTAAAGTTTGAGCATAAGAGGCCACAAGGTGAAGTGCAACCACTTGACATCCCAGGATGGAAGTGGGATTGCATCTCAATGGATTTTGTAACTAGTTTGCCAAAATCCAAGAATAATAATGATACCATTTGGGTTATAGTTGATAGATTGACTAAGTCAGCGGTGTTTATACCGATGAAAGAGACTTGGAAGATGGAACAACTAGCTAAAGCTTATATTAAACATGTTGTGAGATTACATGGAGTTCCAAAGGACATTGTGTCGGATAGGGATTCCAGATTTCTTTCGAAGTTTTGGAAAAGTGTGCAAGAGAATTTTGGTACTACATTGAAAATGAGTACTGCTTTTCATCCAGCAACGGATGGACAGACAGAAAGGACTATTCAAACATTAGAGGATATGTTGAGAGCTTGTGTAATGGATTTTCAAGGAAGTTGGGAGGATAGCTTGGATTTGATAGAATTTTCATATAATAATAGTTACCATGCAAGTATAGGCATGGCACCTTTTGAGGCATTATATGGAAGGAAGTGTAGAAGTCCTTTATGTTGGAATGACATAAGTGAGACAGTGATTTTAGGGCCTCAATTAATTGAGGATACTGCCAACAAAGTAAGAGAAATTCGAGCAAAAATGCAAGCAGCACAAGATAGGCAAAAATCCTATGCGAATCAAAAGCGTAGAGAAGTCGAGTTTAAAGTTGGAGATAAGGTGTTATTAAAAGTATCACCTATGAAAGGTATTATGAGGTTTGGAAAGGAAGGGAAGTTAAGTCCGAAGTACATTGGACCATATGAGATATTACAGAGGATTGGAAAAGTAGCTTATAAGCTAGCTTTACCTATGGAGTTGAGCAAAGTTCATAATGTGTTTCATGTGTCGCAACTTAGACAGTATGTCCCGGATAAATCTCATGTTTTGCAACCGGAGACAGTAGAGTTAGACCAAAATCTTACCTATGAGGAAAGACCGATAAAAATCCTTGATAGTAAAGTTCGTGGTACTCGTAGAAAGAGTGTCAATATAGTTAAAGTTTTATGGTCTAACCAAGAAGTTGAGGAAGCAACTTGGGAAGCAGAAGATAAGATGAGGAAAAAGTATCCAGAGTTATTTCAGGTTAGTAGAGTTACGGGGACGTAACTCGATTCTTAAGGGGGGTAGAGTGCGATAGAACTTCGCGCTTTTCCAAATCCCATGATATTTATAACAACTTGGAACCGACTAACGGCCCTCAAACCAAAAATATTTAATTCTTAAAACAACGTTACCATTCATGAATAGATAAATAGCATATAGTAACTGTAACCACTAATTTTAAGCAAATACTGAATCAAACAATGACACTCTCACCATCCCAGCATGATCGACTAGATGCCCACCTGAAACCTGTTGCTACTCTTTATTCAAGACTTCTACTCGCCTAAATAAATGGTCGTCGTAGGGCCCAAACAAAGATTAGCCTTGCAACAAAGCACGTAATCAGCAAAGCTGAGTACATAAGCATTAAAGACAATGCAACACACTACCGCAGTGAGTAATCAGGCAAAGATCATCAATGTACAAACATCAACCAACCTTTACCACAATTGACCATCATAAGACTCTAAGACTCTTACTTCAGAATTAATTATTATATTGGATTTCCATCGAACGGGCTCCTTCGCTAAAATAAATATTGCCCAAAGGGCACCAACTTGGGGAGCCAACTCCAAGAAGGTATACATGCCACCTAGTCGGCGAATTCCGCGCATATAAGATAAAATCTAACAATCAAAGTACAACGTCTGTACCCAACTAGAGTTGACATCCGCTTTCACAACTCCCCCCCATGTTCATACTCTTGATATCCGTTCCAAGAGTTTTGGGGCGAATCCTCTTTCACTTTACTGATTCAACCATTTTAAACCTTGTGATGACTCTCACATAACAAACATCATGACCATGCCTACGCATCACACAAACATTTCATAACATAACATGACCATGAACACCTATTAATTATCTTCATTAATAAGTGAACATATTTATTCCTTTTATTAATCCTCTCTAGACCACACATTAACTGGGCGTGGTTAATTACTTCCTAACAGTCCACACAGACTGTGATGGATAACTCCTTTACTAGTCCACACATAAACTGTGAGTGGATATAATAATAAATTGCTCAATTACTACTAATCATGTGAATAAAATCACTAACTTTCTTTGCTCAAAATATTTAATAATATCTTTCATGCTCATTTTTGACTACTAGTCAACTTCTTTATTAAACATGCATTCCAAACATCCTTTATTATTATTAATAATATATATATAATAAGTGATAAAGTACTCATGGATTATCATGTAATCATGCATACTTGAAACTGCTCATAAGTCACAAAGTCAACAAGAGTCCACATAACATACTTCATATCATATAGTTTCTAACATGAAACTTATATATTCAATCTACTACTAGCATGTATCCTAGCATGATATTCTACTCATGAATCTTGAGTACTTACGTACCTTGTATATATAGCGGTGATTCGCCACTACTTCTAGAACTCACTTGATTTCGAATCCTCCTATAAAACATAAAGGAAAACTATATAAGAAAAACCTCTTGACTAAACTTTACCAACTCTACTACTTTTTACTAGGGGATAAACATCCATAACCTTCCTTACTATGTCTCTATTCAATTCCATAACTTGTCTCTTTATTTTTTTTTTCGAAAACTTCTATTTTTCATTACTTTCCAAAAATGGCAGCTTACTTTAAATTATTTCAAGCCTCTTAAAACTCTTTAAAACACGTATTTTTGCATAACAACACCATATGATATCTTATAGGTTTATGGTTCGATCTATTCATTGAATTTAAATTTGGAAACTGTGTAAGTAATAACACTTAATTTTACTTCTTATAAACTTAACAATCCTTAATAAAACTTACTCTTATTATTTAAAATTAAAACCTTTTAACCGCTCTAAAACTTCATGAAAAGCCCTAAAAACAACATGAGTGATTGTCATATAATAATACTTACTTATATGATTATTCAGCCAATACCTACTTCTAAAACATTACATCTAGAATTTTATAAAATCTGGACAGCTTATAAATCTACTTAAAATCATCTTTAAACTCATAAATCATACAAAGATAGTAGTGATCATAGATTATATATGATCTCTAGCATAGAGATGAACACTTAAAACTTGTTTTAACATGTATTTAACAAATTTTCAGATTTGTTTTAATACTTTAAATTTGTTAAAAACCAATCTAAACATCATATTTAATCATACAATCATATATAATTAAACTATGATACATACCACTTCAATCTAGATCATAAATACTTTAAAACACTAAACTTAAACTTTCCTCAACCCTAATTAAATTTCATATCTACAACTTTTTAAATCTATAATTACAAATCATCAACATAAAAATGATTATAAATCATAAAACATTACTAGAACATGATCATAACCAATAATTTTAATACTAACAGCTTAGAATTAATTAATTAGAAGAAATTTATTTTTTTTGTACCCTTACAAAATCGAGAAGGCAAGGGGGAGGATGGTGGCGGCGACGGCCGGCCGGCGAGGGCAGCAGCGGCGGAGAGGTGGCCGGCGACCTTGGTCTCTTTCGTCCTTCTCCCTTCGTTTTTTTTTGTTTTTTTTTGTTTTTTTTTTTTCTCTTCTTCTCTTCTTTTGCTTTTGGAATCCTAACTGAATGCGCTGGAATTCTGATTTTTGGTTTAAAAGGGGGGTTAAGCCCCAAAAGGATTTAGAGGTGTTTAGGAAAGCCCCAAAGGTCTCTGAGTGGGATTAGTTTTGGGCCCAATAAACTATCATGGCAACCCATTAAAAACACTTTTACAAGCCTACAAATATTTTCACAAATTTTAAAGACCTTTCATAAAAATTATTTTAGACCTAAAAAATTTTTCTTTAAAATAAAGTAAATAAACTCGCGTAATTAATTAAATTCCTTATTAATTCATTTTCAATACTTGTATATCTTTAAATACGAAATGTAACGTGATAATACTATTAATTCGTATAACGTGTGATAAAATTACGGGGTTAAGTACGCTACTACCCCCCCCTTAAATAGAAGTTTTCGCGTGCCCGAACTTGACGAAAAATGAGTAGGATATGGATGAGAGACTGCACTTTGTGACTCTGTCATAACTCTTTGACTGACCTGTGGTGCTGGAAACTTAGACACTGACTTTAACTTTTATAACACTCACCTTGAGGGCAAACTACTAACCTACTGGGAACAAAACATACAAACTTTGCTAAAAAGACATAAAAGAACAAAATTTTGCAAAAACTTAAGGGAA
>PYUH01000036.1:8199134-8223257 GCA_016808085.1 Suaeda aralocaspica
AACTGTGAGTGGATATATAATAAATTGCTCAATTACTATAATCATGTGAATAAAATCACTAACTTTCTTTGCTCAAAATATAATAATATCTTTCATGCTCATTTTTGACTAATAGTCAACTTCTTATTAAAACATGCATTCCAAACATCCTGATGTAATAATAATATATATATAATAGAATGATAATACAGTACTCAGGATTATCATGTAATCATGCGATACTTGAACACTCTATAAGTAAAAAGTCAACAAGAGTCCAATAACATACTTCATATCATATAGTTTCTAACATGAAACTTTATATTCAATCTACTACTAGCATGATCCTAGCATGATATTCTACTCATGAATTCTGTAGTACTTACGTACCTTGTATATAGCGGTGATCGCCACTACTTCTAGAACTCACTTGATTTCGAATCCTCCTATAAAACATAGAGGAAAACTATATAAGAAAAACCTCTTGACTAAACTTTACACAACTCTAATACTTTTTACTGTGGATAAACATCCATAACCTTCCTTACTATGTCTCTATTCAATTCATAACTTGTCTCTTTATTTTTTTTTTCGAAAACTTCTATTTTTCATATATTCCAAAAATGGCAGCTTACTTTAAATATTTCAAGCCTCTTAAAACTCTTTAAAAACGTATTTTTGCATAAAACACCATATGTATCATAAGGTTTATGGTTCGATTCTATGCATTAGAATTTAATTGGAAACTACTGTGAAGTAATAACACTTAATTTTACTTCTTATAAACAGCCTTAATAAAAATTACGCATTATTTGATTTATTAAACATCCTTTTGAACTGCTCTAAAACTTCATGAAAAGCCCCCTAAAAACAACATGGATTGTCATATAATAATACTTAACTTTATGGATATTCATGCTAATACACTTTTAAAACATTATTAGAATTTTATAAAATCTGGACAGCTTATAAATCTACTTAAAATCATCTTTAAACGTCATAAATCAATAAAAAATAGTAGTGAAAGACAAAAAGAGAAAGATCTCTAGCCTAAATAGAACACTTAAAACTTGTTTTAACATGTATTTAACAAATTTTCAGATTTTGTTTCAATACTTTAAATTTGTTAAAAACCAATCTAAACATCATAATTTATCATACAATCATATATAATTAAACTATGATATACCACTTCAATTAGATCAAAATAATTAAAACAATAAAACTTAACTTTCTCAACCCTAATAAATTCATGATCAAACTTTTTAAATCTATAATACAAATCATAAAAAACATGATTATAAATCATATAAAACATTACTAAAAATGATCATAACCAATAATTTATAAAAACTGCTTAGAATTAAATTAATATAGAAGAAATTTTTTTTTTTGTACCACGAAAATCGAGAAGGAAAGGGGGAGGAGGTGGCGGCGACGGCGGCCGGCGAGGGCAGCAGCGGCGGAGAGGTGGCCGGCCGACCTTGGTCTCTTTCGCTTCTCCCTTCGTTTTTTTTTTTTTTTTTTTTTTTTTTTTTTTTTTTTCTTTCTTCTCTTTTGCTTTTGGAATCCTAACTGGAATGCCTGGAAATTCTGAACTTTTGGTTAAAAGGGGGTATTAAAGCCCCAAAAGGATTTAGAGTTGGTTTAGGAAAAGCCCAAAAGGTCTGATTGAAGTGGGATAGTTTTGGTGCCCATAATTAAACTAATCATGCAACCCATAAAACACTTTTAAAGCTCTACAAATAGTTTTCACAACATTTTAAGACCTTTCATAAAAAGTATGACCTTTAAAAAGATTTCTTTAAAATAAAGTAAAAAAAACTCGGTAATTAATTAATGCCTGTAATAATTTGTGCACAGACGGGGAGGCCGGTGAAAAGACGGAAAAGGGACGGAGAAAGATAGGGAAGGGGGAAATTGGGGATAAAGGGTAGAAAAAGTAGGGTAGTAAAGTCCTTTTTTTATGTGTGGACTGTTAAGGAAGTAATTAACCACTCACAGTTAATGTGTGGTCTAGAGAGGATTAATAAAAGGAATAAAATATGTTCACTTATTAATGAAGATAATTAATATGGTGTTCATGTCATGTTATGTTATGAAATGTTGTGTGATGTTATGCATGTTATGATGTTTGTTATGTGAGAGTCATCACAAGTTATAAAATGGTTAATCACGTAAAGTGAAAGAGGATTCGCACCAAAACTCTTGGAACGTATATACCTTGAGTATGAACAGTGGGGGGAGTTGTCTAACAGAGGATTCAACTCCTAGTTAGGGGTACAAGACGTTGTACTTCTATTTTTAGATTTTTATCTTATATGCGCTGGAATTCCGCCACTAGGTGGCATAGTAATACCTTCTTGGAGTTGCTCCCAAGTTGGTGCCCTTTGGGCAATTATTTATTTTATAGGAAGGAGCCCGTTCGATGCGAAATCCAATTATATAATAATTAATTCTGAAGTAAGAGTCTTAGAGTCTTATGATGTTGCAATTGTGGTAAAGGTATGGTTGATGTTTTACTTTGATGCTCTTGCCTAGGATTACTCATGCTAGTGTGTTGCATTGTCTTTAATGCTTATGTACTCAGCTTTGCTGATTACGTGCTTTGTGTGCATGGCTAATCTTTGTTTGGCCCTACGACGACCCATTTATTATGGCGAGTAGAAGTCTTGAATAAAGAGTAAGCAACAGGTTTCAGGTGGGCATCTAGTCGATCATGCTGGGATTGAGTGAAGAGTGTTCATGTTGTTTTAGTATTTGCTTAAAAATTAAGTGACTATTATGCTATTTATTATATCATGATGGATTAACGTTGTTTTAAAGATATTAAATATTATTTGGTTTGAAGGGCCGTTATGTCGGTTCCAAGTTGTTATAAAGTATCATGGGATTTGGTTTTGAAGTTTATTTTAATTAAGTTGTTTTGGTTTGTTTTTTTTAAAAGTTAAGTCTTCCGCTGTAGTACTTTGGTAAATGCCTTAGCCGTTTTCACGGTGGCGGTAATGCTTTGGTTTTCTAAAGTAGTTGGGGCTCGATTATTTTATAAATGTTTTCCGGAAATGTTAGTAGTTTTAGGAAGGAGAAAACCAGGGTGTTACAACTAACATAAGTTCAAGCAAACAAATTTTAATATTAGTAAAACTCTTCTACGGTATGATGATTGTCCCTCACAAGTTCAAGCAAATTCTATATATTTCAAACCCCATTTTGTCTGCTTATTGATTATAAATGTTGGCGGTGTTTGATTTTGAAATTCTTACCTTAGTCGACCATTCCATACAGGTGATTGTGGAGAAGGCTGAAAAATCCGATATTCCCGACATTGATAAGAAAAAGTAAGTCCGATACTGATTTTGTTTCCGTTTTGATTGATGGGTTATGCCATGGTGTATGCCATTGCAAAGATTGCTTACTTTGGTTAATTGGTTGTCCTACTTGAGATGTGGACTTCCTGATAGCATTGGTCTTGTAGTATTAGTGATTTTTCATCTGTATATCTTGATGTTAGCAAATGATTCAGCATTTTAATCCTTTCCCTTTGTTTTAGTCTACTTATACATCTGTGATTATTAATTTTATTATTACTAGTTAGCTTCTGTTTAGCTGCTTTTGAGTTGGGCCGAGTTTGGACTTCTTACATGTGGCTCGGCACATGAAAGTTCTAGTAGTTAGTGTTCCTAGAAGCCTTTGATTATGCATAACCTGAATAATGTTCTTATGCACTGTATATTTAATTTTTTTAAATGATTTTGGTTTTTGTTTTAATTTCTGTAATTTTTAATTTTTTTAATTTCGTCAATTGTTTTTGTTTCATTCTGCTGATTTGGAGAAACCAAACTTAGGGTAAAAGGATAATTGAGATTTTTGAATATAACATTAGTCTATTATATAACTCAGGGCATCTAAACACCAACATATTTGCTGGGCTTATTTATTTACCTATTTACAACGTATTAATTTTTATTTTTTATTATGAAAGTAAGAATTTGCAGCAATTTGGTAAAACTTTATGGTGAGAAGTTTTTGTGTTCTGAATATGATTAAAAAGAAGAGGGGAGAGATTTAAGATACCAAACCGGTCAGGCAATTGTCCATGCATATAGTATAGAAGTTTTCTCAAGATGGATATAATTAACAGAGTACAAAAAAGTTGGGACCACCTTTTCAAAATGCATAAGTATGAAATTCACCGTCTCTTCCAAAAGTTGCCAACCACCTTTCTTAGGTGAACCACTTGCTTGAAATCCCCAATTTTCACCTTCACCCTTTTTTGAATATAACCCACAAATTTAATTTGTGTTTTATTAACTAGATTATGATTAAAGTTTGAAACTTTATTTTGGGTTTTTTGGTTTAAAGGTTGAAACTTTATAAAGGAGATTATTATTCTTGTGTTTTTTGTGAGTGGAATTTTGGGGTTTGGAGAATCTAGTGTGAAGTAAGTGTAATGTTTTCAAAGGTTTTGAGTATGTTCTTGGTTTGTTTTATATGAGTAGTGAAGTGGAGTGGAGTGTAGTGAAGTGGAGTGAAGTCGAAGAATTTGCTCAAGAAAGGGATTGGGGGAAGTTTCATAGTCCTAGGAATTTACTTCATGCAAGAGTCCAATAAACCCATTAATTATTATTACTCAAATGACAACTTAAGGTGGAGTAGAGGTAGCATTGTTTTGGTAGCTGCTTACTGTGGTTTTGGTAACATTAGTTGATTAATGAAAACTTTAAATCTTATGCTATGTGAAGCTTGGTGAACATATCTTGCCTTAGCTGCTTACTGTGGTTTCGGTAACATTAGCTGCTTACTGTGGTTTTGGTATTTCGATCATTTGTGTAATTCCTGATTATTGCATCTGTTTATATTCATCGATTTTTCAAGTACTGGTCTTCTTTGTAACCTAAGCTTTATATATGTTATATGTTATTAGTTGTTGGGTCTAAGGTGTTGATTTTGGGTTACAAAGTTGAGAAATTCATTGATATTGCATATAAGTGACATAACTGCATAGGCTTGAAATGGGGGGAAATCTCTAATAGAGCTTGAAATAGGGCATTTTATCGATGTGCATGCTAAGTGTTTGATAAAATGTCTAATACAGCTAGGTCTTTATTGTTAAAGTTTTGTACTTTTTGTTTGTATAGTGGCATCATTGTTATCTCACCACACACTTGTACAAGTACTATTGTTGTATCAATATAGAATAATTATAATACAACCCTATGCAGTTTTCAATAATTATATTTTTCCATTTTGACTAAAAAAATAATTATATGCGTGACTTGTGTAGAAGTTGTCACTATGAAAAGAAGGGAACATAGTTGGATGTATTGTAGGAAGGTCGGATCTTCTATGAACCCTGTTTTTAAGGAAGGAGTTGAGGAATTCCTTCAATATTGTAAAGATCATCCGTGGACAACTGACCCAAATGAAGTTAGGTGTCCTGTGTTAAATGCAAGAACAAACGCATCTATGATCCGGATACAGTAAAGTATCATTTGTATGCCAAGGGGTTTAAGCCGGATTATTATGAGTGGCATTGTCATGGGGAAGGGTTACCTGAGTCCTCCGAGCGGCAATCCAATGACTATCGCGAAATGGTTATGGATGCTTTTGGACATAACCAAGATCAATCGGGTATCCAATCAGAGGAGGAACCTAACCCCCAGGCCAAGCAGTTCTATGATATGTTAAAGGCTTCTGAACAACCTTGGGTTGAAGGGAGTTCAACTTCTAGATTAAAGATGGCCTCTAAAATAACTAGTATTAAATCCCAGTTCAATATGCCCCAACGGGGTGTAGATGCCATCGTGTCTTTGTTTACTGATTTGTCTCCTAAGAACCCTATATAGGGGAGACATTATACGAGGTAAAGAAAATTGTTCAAGGGTTAGAGATGCCTGCTAAGAAGATTGATGCATGCCCGAAAGGTTGTATGTTGTTTTGGAAAGATGATGCTCACTTGTCTAAGTGTACTGTTTGTGGCAGCGACCGTTACAAGAAGACTTCGAAAGGGAATGACGTTCCTGAGAATGTTCTCATTCATCTTTCGATCACTCCTTGGCTGCAAAGAATGTTTGCCACCAAGGACATTGCGGAGGAAATGTCATGGCATGCAAAAAATCCTCGGTTGCAAGGTACAATGGCACACCCTAGCGACACTGAAGCGTGGAAAAGGTTGGATAGTTGCTCACAGGAGTTTGCGTTTGAACCTCGTAATGTTAGGCTTNTACAGGAGTTTGCATTTGAACCTCGTAATGTTAGGCTTGGATTGTGTACGGATGGGTTTGATCCTCATGGCAAGTTTGGGGGTAACTATTCTTGTTGGCCAGTCATATTGACCCCATATAACTTGCCCCCGTCGATGTGTATGAAAAGAGAATTCATGTTCCTATCATTGATTATTCCCGGTCCCAACAACCCCAAAGGAAACCTAGATGTTTACATGCAACCACTAATAGAAGAGTTGAAACAGTTGTGGGAAGTTGGTGTTACTACTTACGACATTTCAAGTAAACAAAATTTCAATCTTCGAGCTGCCATCTTATGGACTATTGGTGACTTCCCCGCTTATGGTATGATGTCTGGTTGGTCTACATCTGGTTTTAAAGCTTGTCCCTATTGCATGGAGAAAAGCAAATCATTCTGGTTGAAAAATAGTGGCAAGGTGTCTTGGTTTGATTGCCATAGGCAATTCCTTTCACCGGATCACCCGTTCAGGAACAGCAAGACAGCTTTTTGTAAGAACAAAGTTCAGAAAGGTGATCCTCCCCATATCATGTCAGGAGATGAACTTTGGGAATGTGTGAAAGACCTTCCTAAGGCGACTGATGGGCCAGAAGCACTTAATTCTGTGAAAAAGGCTAAATCTGGTTGGTCAAAGAGGAGCATTTTTTGGGACCTGCCCTATTGGAAGCATCTTATCCTTCGCCATAACTTAGACGTGATGCACATTGAGAAGAACTTTTTTGATCAACTCATCCACACTATTATGGATGTCAAAAAACAAAGTTGTGATACACCCGCGGCTAGACTCAATATCGAGGCTCTTTGTAAACGTCCCGAGCTACATCTACAGCAGGATGACCGAGGGAAAGATGTCATGCCGAGTGCACCATTCACTCTTGATAGAGATCAAGAAAGGTTCTGTGTGAGTGGTTAAGCAGTTGCTTTTCCTGATGGTCTTGCGTCTAATTTGAGGAGATGTGTTATTTGAAAGTTGTAAACTACTGGAATGAAGAGTCATGATTTTCATGTTTTCATGGAAAGGTTGTTGCCTGTTGCTTTAAAAGAATTTCTCTCCCTACCCATGTCTGGAATGCAATTACAGAGATAAGCCAATTTTTTTCCGAGATCTTTGTTGTTACACAATCAAATTCACTAGACATGGAACGATTGGAGAGAAACTTACGAGATCATTTGCAAGCTTGAAAGATTTTCCCCCCTTCGTCTTCAACTCTATGGAGCATTTGCCGATACACTGCCTTATGAGGCCAAGTGTGTGGACCTGTTCAATATCGATGGATGTTCCATTCGAAAGTAAGTAGTTATTAATGTGAAAAATTCCATCAAGTTTTTTTTTCTAAGTTGTATACCCACTACTATCACTAAACCTGTGTTGATGCTTTTTTAAAAATTTTAGGTTCCTGAATCATTTAAAAGAAAGATTGTACAAAGCTCGTGTCGAAGGTTCAATATGCAATGCTTACCTAATTGAAGAGGTAGCAAACTTCTGCTCCCATTACTTTGACCCCAAGTTCGACACAAAAGCAAGAGATCTTGGTCGAAATGTCAACGCTGATATTGAGGATGACGTAGACAACGACGAAGTCCCGGAATTGTTTAGAGTTGATAGGGGTCGCGTAACTACTCAAGGGAAAGCAAGATTTCTAGATGAGAAAGAACTCCTATCGGCGCATTATTTTGTGTTGTCTAACAGCGGCATTTTAGGAGACTATGAAAGGTAACCCCGTTTCTACTAAAACTTACATGTGGAACATGTAAAACTAGTAGGTTATGACAATGTTTAACCCAAAATCATGCCATTTTTAGGAAGTTTGAGGACTATACGAAAACAATTGATCCGGCTTTGCTTGCAGAACAAGTTAATGTTGAATTTGAAGTTGAATTCCCAAATTGGTTGCGTCAGAAGGTAAAAAGAGTTAACAAACAATTTCAATAGGTTCATGATATCCGTTTTGTATACTTAGGTAGCTCTAATGGTCCGATACATTGACAGGTCCATGAGGAGAAACCAGATTCTGACGTCATACAAGCGTTGGCTATGGGCCCTTCCAAGCGGGTTCGCACTTTTAGTCAAATTGTAGTTGGTGGTTTCAACTTCCATACAAATGCGTACGGCAGTCACAAATCAACGATGAATTACGGTGTTTGTGTTTCGGGTGAAGATGGCACTGAGTACTTTGGAATTTTAGAGGATATCATAGAACTTGTCTACACCGGTGTCAAAAAAGAATACAAGACTATGTTATTTAAGTGTTCATGGTTTGATTGTGTCAGGGGTATGAACGTACATTAGCGGTACAAACTCGTCAAAGTCAATCACACTAAGAAGTACCCCAAATATGATCCATTTGTGTTATCTTACCAAGTTAACTACACATCTTATCCAAGCCTTAAACGGGATAGAATTCAGTGGTGGGCAGTGTTCAAAACACACGCTAGGTCGGTAGTTGATGCTCCAGTTGACATGCAAGAAACTTTACCACCACAGGCTTCAACCCTATGTCCACCGAATGACATTTCGGACTATACTATTAGTGATGATCTTGTTGTCTCTGAATCCGAGGACGATGAAATAATGTCTGATGATGAGGACAATGAACCTGAACTGATTTCTAGCGATTCTGAAGACGATGAAGAAGATGAGGACAACATTGCATTTCTGGATGACAGTAGTGATGGATTTAGTAGTGATCATAGTTGTGATTAGCGTGTTATGGTCTTGTTTCCAAGTGTTAATGGAGAAACATTNTGAAGAAACGTTGTTGCTTAATAAATTGTTAAATATATTATTTGGTCTTGCATTTTCTCGCTTGTATTAATTGGTCTTAAATATTGTTACATCGCTTACTTTATTAGATTATGTACTTAATTGGTCTTAAACATCTTGCTTATGTATTATTCTAACTTTTTCTCCCTCCACCTTTATTACTTTCTTTGTTTATTGCGGTGTTATGTACTTAATTCAATTTCAACCACCAAATTTAATGTGAATCTACTATTGGTCTTGTATGTTTCAAGTACTCATGGAAGGAAGGAACAAAGGTAAAAGAGCCGCTTCTGGCTCGCAGCAGCAACAACGACATCAACAACGGCAACAGTTACAGCAGCAAGAACAGGAGCAGCCTCCATCACCATCAGACATGCAATTACAACAACAACCCAGTAGCTCGACAGCTGAGAATGCTGGTGGTTCCTTTGATGAGTCCGGGAAGCTTGTGTTGGACCGTATGACTTTGTGGTATAATTTTCCTTCATGCAAATTTTCATCAATGTTAGATATTTAAATAGGTTAATTCGCTTACTTACTTGGTGAATAACTTGCTTGGCTTGTGATCAGGTTTGATGACCCCAACGTGAAGAGGGAGATCAAGGATATACTCCAAGCCCATTACCATGCTCCTTGGAGAACTTATAACGAAGTTGATGATGTGACCAAGGAACAATGGTGGAACCTGTTTACGGTATATTATTATATTATTCATGAAACGAAGTATGATCTAATTTATCGTAACTTTTAATGGATTATGATTTAATTGATCTCAAATTTTTAAGGTTTAATGATGATATATGATAAATAGAATTAACTTTTGTTGCTGACATTTGATACCATTACAGAAAAGATGCACTTGGGCTGCTGAGTTTGAACCTGAAGTTAGACATGAATTCCAATCTAGGGTTGGAAATCGATTGCGTGACATGTTCTACAAACTCACGCACAATGTTAGTAGAACATTACCAAAGTGGGTGAGTGAAACCGTGTACAAGAAGGCGCAAGATGTGATAAAGGTTGATGAAACGTTCAAGAAAAGATTGGCACAAAACAAGAAGAACAGAAGGGGTGGTTCAATGGAAAATCCCATTGAACCTACCCACTATCAAGGGTCTTCCTCAGCAGTGCAGCATGCTAAGAAGATGGTTATTTCTTCAATTATTCATTTACATTTTCTATTATATGAAAAAATCATCCGTTATACCATTTGATAATCTATCTTCTATCTTTAATTTTATACTATTTGTTTTTCATTATCATTTACAGGCGAAGGAGAATGAAGGAAAGCTCCCATCCCCAGTTGATCTGCTCCTCCGTACGCATTTCAAGGATGTCCCGAGAAAAGGAAAGGTGCCTTCGAACCACACAGCAAAGCAGATTGCAGTAAGTTATAACACTCGTAATTATGCCTTTTAGGGATTTATAGGTTGAAATGTAGAACTATATGAAAAATGGGCACAATAGTAGCCATTTCGAGCCCATTTGAACCTAAAACACATGTAAAGGCTAGTTTGAAGTAATCTAGAGTTTGTAACACTTGTAATTATGCCTTTTAAGGATGTTTAGCTTAAGTATAGGTTGAAATGAAGAGATATGTGAAAAATGGGCACATTTGTAGCCATTTCGAGCCCATTTGAACCTAAAACACATGTAAAGGGTAGTTTGAAATAATCTAGAGTTTGTAACACTTGTAATTATGCCTTTCAAGGATGTTTAGCTTAAGTATAGGTTGAAATGAAGTGATGTGTGAAAAATGGGCACATTAGTAGCCATTTTTTGAGCCATTTCGAGGCCATTTGAACCTAAAACACATGTAAAGGCTAGTTAGGCATAATGTAAAGGTTGTAACACTTGTAATTATGCCTTTTAGGGATTTTTAGCTTATTTATAGGTTGAAATGAAGAGATATGTGAAAAATGGGCACATTTGTAGCCATTTCGAGCCATTTCGAGCCCATTTGAACCTAAAACACATGTAAAGGTAGTTAGGCATAATGTAAAGGTTGTAGCACTTGTAATTAATGCCTTTTAAGGATGTTTAGCTTATTTATAGGTTGAAATGAAGAGATATGTGAAAAATGGGCACATTAGTAGCCATTTTGAGCCATTTCGAGGCCATTTGAACCTAAAACACATCTAAAGGCTAGTTAGGCATAATGTAAAGGTTGTAACACTTGTAATTATGCCTTTTACGGATTTTTAGCTTATTTATAGGTTGAAATGTAGACTTATATGAAAATTGGGCACAATAGTAGCCATTTCGAGCCCATTTGAACCTAAAACACATGTAAAGGCTAGTTTGAAGTAATGTAGAGTTTGTAACACTTGTAATTATGCCTTTTAAGGATGTTTAGCTTAAGTATAGGTTGAAATGAAGAGATATGTGAAAAATGGACACGGAATCCATTATTTTTGAGCCATTTCGAGGCCATTTGAACCTAAAACACATGTAAAGGCTAGTTAGGCATAATGTAAAGGTTGTAACACTTGTAATTATGCCTTTTAAGGATGTTTAGCTTATTTATAGGTTGAAATGAAGAGATATGTGAAAAATGGGCACATTTTTAGCCATTTCGGGCCATTTCGAGCCCATTTGAACCTATAACACATGTAAAGGCTAGTTTGAAGTAATGTAGAGTTTGTAACACTTGTAATTATGCCTTTTAAGGATGTTTAGCTTATTTATAGGTTGAAATGAAGAGATATGTGAAAAATGGGCACAATAGTAGCCAATTTGAGCCATTTCGAGCCCTTTGAAACCTAAAACACATGTAAAGGCTTGTTTAACCTTGAAATAAGCCATCTATTTTGTTACATAACTCTGGCTTTTATTGTTTACAATGTTTGTTGGGTTGATTTAAATTCAAATCTGTATAACTAATTTAATTTTAATTGTGTTTTGTAGGAGACCTACCAGAAGAAGCTTGAGGAAACAAGCAGTGACGGGAGTCAGAGAACGCCCGATGAGTTATATTGGGAGGCATCTGGTGGTCGTAGCAAGAAAGGTCGCGTGAAGGGTCTTGGTAGTGGTGCGGACCTGTATTACAGCTCTTCGAGGAGATCTGCATCATCGAAGCAATACACATCATCTGTATTTTCTCAAATGAAAGATCATTTAGAGAAACATGTGGAGAAGGTGCGGGAGGAGGTGCGGGCTGAGGTTGAGGAGAAGATGCGAGCCGAGATTGAGGCAATGCAGAGGACACAGAAGGAGTTTATGGAGCAGATGATGAGTCGATTCGGTAGCGACAGTTGTTCACCTTTCCAAATTCAGCGTCGGGACTCACCAGACGACGACGGCAGCGGCGCCGGGCAAGGGATGCAGCTGTAGATAGATATCTTGTTCCATATAACATACCTTAGCTCCATTATTATCATTGTTAAACTTTAAAACTATGAAACTATTTAAAGNTAATGTAAGCCGGAAATACTTTGTATGCATATGTTACATTTGAAATATATAATTACCGGAAAATATAAATTGTCCTTATTTGATTAGAATACATAACGTGGCACATCATACAGGTTCACAGGCACAAATACAAATAAGCAATTAAAACATTAAAAATTCAAAATTCCGTCAATTTTTGTTGTTCGTTTGTGAGGGAATTTGCGAGGGAATATTCCGTCGCAAAATATTCGTATTGCGAGGGAATTTCCCGTCACAAATTTGCTACCTTTGCGAGGGAATTTTCCGTCGCAAATTTGCGAGGGAATTTTCCGTCGCAAAATTGTTTGTTTGCGAGGGAAAATTCCGTCGCAAACTTCAATTATTCCGTCGCAAACTGCTTTTTGCGACGGAATCCATCATTTTTGCGACGGAATTAGTCCGTCGCAAAATCCCTGTTATCTTGTAGTGAAATCAATTTGTAGAAAATATATTCATCCATATATTTCCTTAACCGATAAAATTTGATCTTTTCCCAAAAGATATAGCGGTTAGGATTGTCCTCCAAATCCTAACCATATGTGCAATCATATATACCATACTAATCTCTTGGTAATTGTCGATATATATAAACTGCATGCCTATATAAACTGCATGCTTGCATGCAATCATATAGATCAGCAATTCCTCTATTCCTTTTCTGTTCTCGTAAAATTACGAGCCCCTTACTAGGGTAATCTGACTTTTCTTTCATGGGATACTCGATACTCGTCACTCGTCACGTAAGTAGTCGCTGGCTACCTTTTTTTCTTTTTTTAATCTTTTTTTTTATTTGATGGTTGACTTGGATTTGGTGTTTTATATTAATCAAGTTTTTTTTTGTCACTTTATTTTCTTCCTTCTCAACCAGTACAGGAGCAAAAGCAAGGACACTATTATTGAAGTATAGCCCTTTGATTGGCACCTCTATTGCAGAAGTTAATATTGCAGCACTAATCTATTTGGTCAAGGTAATTATTGAAATCAAATTGCTGTACATCTTGACGCTTGATTGATATTTTGACTGATTAATGACACTCTGTTTCAAACCTGTGACGGAAACTGAAATCTTGCCGTATTATTGGTTTCTTCTCATTATTTTGGGATTTGATTAAAGCTTGATTAGCTACTTTGATTCTCATAGATTTAGCACTAACCTCCTCGTATAATGCCTCCTTCTTCTTCTTCTTCTTCTTTTTTTTTTTTACTCTTGACGATGACAGAAGTAGGACATCCCCTTCGATTGAAATCTTCGGAAATACCCCGCTTCTTTTCCGAGCCGTGACGAATACGCAAATTTGTTCCTAATCTCTTCCTTAGACGAGGTAGATACTCTAAGTTGATAGCTTGTTTTACTGTCTATCATTGATATTAGTTGACGCTCTACGACAATATTTTCTTCTTGAATGCTCATGTCCCACTTCAATTCAATACTATGATGTGGTATTTAATTATAAACCTCTGTTATAGTGTGTGAGCATAATTTTCTTGTTAACTATTTAAATAATAAACTTGTATGATGGTCTGTTTTAACATCGTCGTCGTAATGGAGATCTTGCGCACTATATTATCCTTAATCATTATGTATGACCAATACTTTTCTCTACAAAACTTAGATGATGTTGTACTGGGCCAAAATAATGAAATATACTATACCAAAGTATGAACTTTAGGTAGTAGCAATGTCAACAAGGTTAAAATTTACGCCATTGATTGATACTAGCCTTGGCATTATTATATAATTTATGTGCCTTTTCTTTTACCAACTTGGAGTGTCAGATATGCCTACCTATGTTGCCGAAGCCAAAGTCACTAATACATGCTTCATCCTTTACATTTGATAGTCCTTGGTGTGTCCATATGGCTTCTTTTTTCTTATACTCATATGACCAACTTTAATAATAAAAGATCCTTGTTTGGGTTATGTCTTGAAACCAAGTTACTGTTNTTAATCCACGGTTGACTTCTGCATCAATATGGAAGATTAATTTATGTGAACTCTCCACCTTTTTTTATGTCATTTAATACACTCCATATGAGCAATTACAGAACCTATGATACATGTATGCGGCAACGGAAGACTTATGCGTGCATGTTGCACCTTCTTTAGACTTATGCGTGCATGTTGTACCTTCTTTCCTTAGTTGTTAAGTGATGATGAGAACTCTTTTTTTTTCCTTTTTTTTTTTTGGCAGTAGTATCTCATCAATTTGGAGAGAAAAACTTGGTTATTGTAGGCTACTTTGACTTAAGNAGAACTCGGTTATTGTAGGCTACTTTGACTTCAAGTATTAACTCACCTTCCTCTTTAATTCAACACCTTGTACTTTGTATTGTTGTTCTTTGTGTGTGTATATATTTGTATGTCTTTGCTGGTCAGGTGTCTTTGCAGGTCAGTCACCATAGTGAGAGTTATCATGATGTGCTGTCAGGGACGTCAGACCCAACTAGGCTACGCCAGTGTGTCTGACATTCTAATGACGATTGTACTTTGAAGAATTGGAGGGTGATCAACGACTGTCGTGACAAGTCATTGGTGACAGTGAACATTATCAGGGGTGTCAGACCCAACTAGGCTACACCAGTGTGTCTGACATTCTAATGATGGTTGCCCCCTTTTTTTGAAGAGCCGAAGAACTGTCAGCAACCCTGGACCAGACTAACACCTTTTTTTTTTTTTAAACACATTCTACTCCAACGCTCCTTGTGTCATCATTTAACTTCCTCCTTTTTTTTTTATAGGATGGTACTTTTGAAGGAATTCAAAAAGAAGGATCAATTCAAGGATATGGAGCACCACTTCCTTTCTGTAGTCAATCATGTAGACGATGATGCTTCAATGGGCACCTATTTTGCCATTGAGAAATCACTTCGTCGCCCAAATGGTGTCAAGTCATCAATTCAGCAAAAGAATTTTTTGAGTGACATGTCGAAACCAGTGTCAAGCGAACATAACCTGTCATCTACTGCTCACATCCTCTCTAGCACCCTCCGGGACTACAATGAACCCATCACTCAATTTCCTTTACTTGGGCATCGAATAATTTCTGGTTCGACACAATGGGGATCATCTAGTAGTCTTAAGGTTCCAGGCGAAGCAATTTTTATTGAAGGGTATTGGGAATGGACTGAAGATGTTCTCTCTCATTCCGGGGATATCCTTGATTCATTTTCCATTCGTTCAGCTGTTTATGCCTCACTTTATTCTTATGCTAGAGATTCTAGTATCTTTCGGGCTTTTTGTGAAAGTTGGTGCCCAACCACCAATACATTGCATACCATCACTGGAGAGTGGTCCATCTCACTTTGGGATCTTCACAAGCTCGGGGGGTTGCCTCTTGTGGGGGATATATACGATGAGACCGTACCTGATTTAGCTACTCTTACTTCAAAGGATAAGAGTAGAACTCGCTTCATATCCAGAGCTTGTGACTTTCTGTTCATGGCCTACCATCATATTGCCAAACGTGACAACTCAGACGGATGGGTAACTGTGAAGCAATTGATTGATTTTTGGTTCAGAAAACCAAGAGTTTACAAGCCCCCTAATAGAAGAAAGAGATATGTCGACAGCCGTCTTAAGACTTCTCAAGATCCAAGTGGTAACATTAATGTTGTGGCAACTGGGTCTATCATATGGACACAAGAAGAATGCGACATGTTTGATTTACTTGGAGTTACCGGCGACCTGAGGAGGGAGGTTACTTATGTTGCGGCCTTCTTGTCATGTTGGTTGTGTGTCTTTGCACTTCCTAGTTCACAAAACAGAGTCCTCAGACCAAGTACCTTTGAGACGGCTACCCTGATGGCGCGAGGTGTAACTTTTAGTTTAGCTGCACCAGTGCTTGCCAGCATTTATCGTGGACTTAACCATATCGCCAACTCTAAATCCCCCTCTCACACTGATTGTTACTTTCCTGCTCACTACGTGTATAACTGGTTGGCATTCTACTTTCAAAGTCATCATGAACTTGAACCTGCTCCCCCAGGTCCTCCGATAGTGACATTTTCAGGAGCTCAAGGGTCAAAATATTTTCATAGGGATGCGGCATGTGAGCTCATACATGAGGGGCGCACCATAAATATTGGTTGCACCATGCTTAATAGGAATCGCCATGAAGTTTTATATGACAACGGTACCTTAGAGACTCCAAAACTTGGCTATCTTATGTCTATGCGCTCTAGTTGCCTTGTTCTAAGACTGAGTAGGAACTTCCACGTGGAGCCTTACATGCCTCATCGGTTTGGTAGGCAATTTGGTTTTTGTCAAGCAGTCCCTGGTGTGCTTCAGCGTTGTCATCGTAATCGCGACGCGACATATTTGGAGGCCCTGGAATATTGGCATCTCTTGCTTTACAAAGGTAGTCAATCGCGCTTATTTGCTCCAAGTCATTCTCTAGATTGGCGTGATTTGACAACCCGTAATTTCAAGGCATGGTGGGCAAAGCTGAATGTAACAGATCTAAGGGAGAATGTCAACGCTCTTCTTTCAGTTGTCGACAATAAATTTTTCAAGGCCCATGTTGGAACAACGCCACACAAGGTACCAAAGGTTAGTCAATGTAAAATCCACGATACACCTCGAGAGCTCACCAATGACAATCTTGTTGTACATATCTCATCATCCAAGGATAAATCTAATCGAGATCGAACTGGTACCCATGATGGTGATAGCATTAGTGATGCTGGATCTGATGTTGATTTTAAGCACAAACGCCGAAGTAAAAGGTCGCAAACCATAACTGACACGGAGTATGACGCTTTGGACATCGACGGTTTCTTTGATGATGTCCCTAAACCTTCTCAACATGTGACTAGATTGAACTTATTGGTACTTCATTTTTTTTTTTTACTAATTTATTTATCTATTTCATTTAGGAGGGAGATCTTGAGCTAGAAGTGACAAAACAGATCAACATTGATAACTCTCTTGTTGATGAGGCTAATGGTTCTCAACCATTAGTTGACCCTGCGTCAAATCCTAGGAGAGGGAAGGAATTGTGTGTAATGGGAGACTTGCCAGGCAATAACCATTCGAGTTCCCCCACGAGTTCTCATAACACGATTGGCAATCCTTCACCTGAAGCTACTGCAGAAACATTGGAGATTCAATCTAAGGCCACAGGCTCCCCTTCGATTCGACCGACACTCCTTCATCCTCACCTACATCCAGCCACCAACTCACTGCTTCATCTCGCAAACTATTTAATGGTGCAATCAAGTCATTTGGTGTAGAGCTGCTTACAGTCCTTAAAGGAACCCCTTTCCATGAAGTCTCAAAAATGCGAAGGAAGCTTCAGTTATTTATGAGGGCATTGAAGGACTAAAGGGAGATCCCAAACCATTGAAGCATCAAGTTGAGTCTTACATCACAGCTGTTGAATTTTTTCTCAAGTCACAAGATAATATTGCCACTCGTCAGCGCCTTGACCATGTGGAGCATGCTAAACATATAATAACTAAGGAAATTCAACAGTTTAAGTCTGGAATTGCTGCATCACTGAAGAAAGAGAAAGAGTTGGAGATGGAAATTGAGGCTCTTCGTCTCAAATTGGAGGAAGAGAAAAATTCTCGAACTTCTTTCGAGGATAAAGTGCAAGCTGTAGAGAAACGCGTAGCAGAACTGGAGGCTACTCCTATGTGGGATGCCGAAGCAATTAAGGAGTTTGAGGAACATAAGAGGCAGATACTTGACTACCAGTCCTCGATTACACCCACAACATGGATGGACGTTGATTAGGCCTTGCACCGTTAATTTTGTTTATTTATTTGTTTTTGTTTTAGCTGTTCACAGTTTTGACTCTTGCGGGCCAGGAGATTTCTTTTTTAAACTTGCAGTTTATACTCTTGCTTAGGAGATAGTTTTTTTTTCTTTGAACTTGCAGTTTATACTCTTTTTTTTTTTTTTTGAACTTGCAGTTTATACTCTTGCGTAGGGAGATAATTTTTTTGACCTTGACAAGTTTATACTCTGCTCAGGTAGGAGATTAGTTTTTTTTTTTTTTTTTTTTTTTTTTTTTTTGTCTTGGCTGAACTTGAGTTTTCATTCTTTCATCATATATCATCGAATATCACATCACTTCTACTTACTCAAGCTGCCTACGTACCCGCAAGCAATAATGACATCGCTTTACAAGATCAAGCCATATGTAGTTCTAGTGACACCCCTTTTTTTTTAGCTTTTACTACTGTCAACAAACTTCCCTTCAAGAGTAGTAGCGTTTAAGAAATTTGTCGTTTATAGGACCAATGCGCAGCCCCATCACTATCTACTATCTTGTAAGCTCCATTTGTATAGACCTCTCGCACCACATAAGGGCCATCCCACTATTTGTTCCCAGTCTTGCAGGATGTAATTATGAGGACTCTCTTCTTTCACTAGCCAACACCTGTACCCCACTTTGAAAGGAACAGTGCTAAACTTTTTATTAAAGGCCTGTGTGGACACGGCGTAGCTTTGGTATCATTCTAAACTTTTTAGGCTGTAGCCTCTTTTCTATCAAGTGCTCTAATCGAAGCTTATCGCTTTCTTCATTGGTTAGGCCTTCTTGTATAGCAACTCGTAATGATGGGATTTGCAACTCCAATGGTAGGACAAGTTCCACACCATACACCAAAGCATATGACGTTGCTTGTGTTGCAGTCTTATATAATGTCCTGTATGCCCAAAGAGCTTCTCCAATCCGCTCATGCCAATCACGCTTAGTTTTTGACACTACTTTACTCAACAAGTTACAAAGCGTTTTGTTAAAGGCTTCAGCTAGCCCATTTGCAGGAGCGTTGTACATTGACGACTTATGTTGGGTAAATTTGAACTTTTCACAGAGACTTGTCATCAACCTGTTGTAAAATGGTGTCCCATTGTTAGTGACAATTCGTTTTGGTACACCATATCTATAGATAATGTGAGTTCGAATGAAGTCAACCACATTTTCTTTCTTCAATTCACGAAGTTGAATTGCTTCAGCCCACTTGGAGAAATAGTCCGTTGCAGCCAAAATGTATGCATGGCCTGTGGACGACTTTGGAGTGATAGGTCCTACGACATCAAGTCCCCATGCTTCAAAGGGCCAAGAAGCCACTGTGGGATGTAATGGTTCTGGGGGTTGATGAATAAAGTTGGCATGGAACTGACATACTTCACATTTCTTTGCGTAATTCATGCAATCTTGTACCATTGTAGGCTAGTAGTACATTCTTTTGACATGAGCATGCGACTTTGGGCTTGATTGATGAGCACCACAGATCCCACAGTGAGCTTCTTCCATGATATTTGTCGCTTCATCTTCTGCAAGGCACCTCAATCAAAGGCCATGAAAGGACCTTCGATAAAGTGTTTTCTTGTAGTATGTAAATCTAGGAGCTCGACGACGTATCTCATTCCTGCGCTTTGGATCGCTTGGTAGCTTTCCATGTTCCAAGTAATCTATAAGTGGTTGTTGCCAATCCTCCTTGTTAATTTGATAGACAAATATTGAATTGACCTCTTCATCACTCTCTTCCTCATCAAGCGACATAACCCATCGATTACACACAGGTACATTCATGGTCTCCTCTGCCCCCAGTGCCAAAGTGGCTGCAAGATTAGCAAGCGCGTCAGCCATCTTATTGGCACTTCTTGGAACATGTTCTAACTTAGTAGTTTCAAACTTGACCAGTAGCTTTAAAGCACGCCTGCGGAGAGGGAGTAAGTCTTCTTTCTTGACTTCATATTCACCAGAAAGTTGACTTATGACCAATTGTGAGTCTCCAAAAATGTCCAAGTCCTTTATTCCCATTTCAATAGCCATTTGGAGGCCTATGATAAGAGCTTGGTACTCAGCCACATTATTTGAGCATAGTTGAGTCAAGACAAATGAATAAGTTAGCACATGCTTTTCGGGTGACAGTAGTATAACCCCTGCACCTGCTCCATCACAACGAGCTGCCCCATAAAAATACATTTGCCAAGGTGGTAAGACATCCACATAGAATACTCCTTCCCCTGGCAACTCATCATCCTTAAATTCCCATTCGGCGGGTACTGGATGATCTGCAAAGAAATCAGCTATTGCTTGCCCTTTAACAGCTTTTTGAGGGACAAAGATGATGTCATATTGTTTTAAAAGAATGGCCCATTTTGCAAGTCGACCCGCGAGTACTGGTCTTGACAATATGTATTTAATGGGTCTGCTTTGAAAACCAACATGAAATGTTATGGAGCCTGCATGTAGTGTCTCAACTTTTGGATGGCAAAAACCAAGGAGCAGACACAACTTTTCCAATGGGAGAGTTAATTCATTTTTGCTCCTACCAAGGTTCTACTTATGAATATTCAGCGAAAGTTTCGACCCTCTTCATTTTCTTGGGCACCACAGTGCCCCCAAGGATCATTCTTGTGCGGACAAATATAAAGGATAGTGCTTCCCTTAATGTGGTGCCCCAGCAACTGAGGAGATAAGACAAAATTTTTTTATACTTTGGGAAGCTTTTGAATGATTCATCCCATTCAAATGGGAACCCTTCTTCATGAGCTGACTAAAGGATGCATCTTACCGGCAGTATTAGAAATGAATCGTCGATATAGCAAGGCGCCCTTGGAGGCCCCTCCAAGGCTCCTGAGATTCTTGGTGGGTGGGGGCCATTTCTCGATCGCTTTGATCTTGGCTTGATCGATCTCAATGCCTCTGCTCACAATGAATCTATAAACTTTGCCGACGTACGCCGAATGCACATTTAAGAGGGATTCCATTTAAGTTGACATTTCTCGCAATCGCTCAAAACTTTCGAACGTCTCCGAATGGTTCCTTCCTGCTGTAGACTTAACCACCAAATCATCAACATAGCATTCCACGATTTTGTGCATCATATCTTCAAATATCTTTTGCATGGCCCGTTGGTATGTAGCTCCAGCATTTTTTAGTCCAAAAGGCATGACTTTGTAGCAAAATATCCCTTTTGGAGTGCGAAATGCAGTTGCCTCTTGGTCTTCGTTCGCCATTTGAATCTGATTGTATCCAGCTGTACAATCCATAAATGTCAAAGCCTCATGACCAGTAGTTGCATCGATCATGATTTCAGTGACTGGAAGAGGGAAGTCATCTTTTGGACATGCGTCATTCAAATCACGAAAGTCAACACAAATCCTCAAATGTCCATTTTTCTTCCTTACAGGAACTATATTTGCTATCCAAGTTGGGTACTTGACTTTGCGAATAAAGCCAGCATCTATGAGCTTGTTAACTTCACTCTCTATTTCAGGGATTAACTCGGGCCTGAACCTTCGCTGAGGATGTTTCTTTGGGTTGAAACCTTTCTTTATTGCCAAGCGATGTACCGCAACTTTTGGGTTGAGTCCTGGAATTTCTTTGTAACTCCAAGCGAAGACATCTTTATAATTAGACAACAGATTATGGTATTCTTGCTCCTCTTCTTGAGAGAGATGAGCACTAACATACACTGGTCGAGGATCTTTAGAACTCCCGAAGTTTACCTCTTTCAAATTATCGACCGTGTCTTGCCCACCATCTTCCAATGTTTTGGGAGTTTCATTAGTTTCAACTTCTTCCTCTAAGTTAGAGAATTCTTGCACTGTAACGTGATGCGACGTAACAATTTGTTGTAACTCCTCACATGGTTGATCTTGCTTAAAGATGATAACAATCCGACCCTTGGCCTTTAAAGGCTGTCGTTTGGTGATATCAACCTCTTGCTTTCGTATCATCATAGATGGAATGATACTCCTGCCATCATACCTTCCTTTAACACGACTTTTCTTGGAATCATCTTCCTTAGCTTCATTAGCTTTACTCTTCAAACGACTAAAGATCGACTGTCGCGACAGCTTTTGAATCTTAGGTGTTGCACCAATCCTGTTAAAGACAGATGGCTTATCCCTTATGCATAAAGCTTTTGGAGATAAGATTTGATCATCGTTCTTTGCAACATCTTCGCGTTAGCCTAGCCTGTCAAATATAGAGGGGCGTGATTTGGGTCTTGATGGATCTACCCTATTAGATATAGAACCACGTGGTGGCATGTCATCGTCTTCACCCCCACCTTTATCCAATTCCGATGCTGTAATGTATTGCATGGAAGAAGTATTTACCTTATGCCCGACAGTGATCTTGATAGGCTCGGACGATTCAAAACCGAGACCTACCCTAGGCGCATTTACTTTAACGCCATACTGCTGAAGCATCTTTTGCGTACCATTGAGTCTGTTTGCCTTAACTTCAACAACTTTTCCCATCGGCGTGGGATTTTCAAAGTCATACCCAGCTTTTGCCAATAGCTTATATGCTTTTGGGTCGAACTTGTCTTTATTGAGACCTTGGTTTTTGGAACTTTCGACCCACTTGAAAGTCATTGGCTTTTGACTTTGACTACCTTTAGACAATGGTAATACAACATCTTTATCCTTCAATTCCTTAACCAAAGTTGTAGCCTTTTTTATTTTGGCTATGCTTAACTTGAGCATCTTGACACAACACAAATGGTGATTCGCCTTCCTTGCGGCGCGACTTGGGTACGTAACGGAGAACTGGAGTTGTCTCTGTCTTCTTTGGAAGAAAGCTTTCAACTTTTTCTTCGGCCTTCTCTTCCGGAAGAATTTGTTGTTCAACAGGAGTTGACTTAGTGATTTTTACTAGTGTTGGAGCCTCAACCTTTGTTTTGTTTTCCTTTTTGCCTGTCGAAGCAATTTGAGATGGCAATATTTCAGACGAAGTTCCCTCATCACTCTCAAAGAACTTGGCATCCGCAAAGTAAGATTCTGCTCTAGTGAAGGGCTTGACATCTCTATTAATTTTCCTTACTCCTCCACGATAGTATTTTAAACACTGATGGAGGGTAGATGCAACCACACCATTTTCGTGCAGCCATGGGCGTCCAAGCAGCATTTTGTAAGAAGTTTTAGCATCAATCACATGAAAAAGAGTAGGTGTTGTCAAATCACCCATGGCGAGATCGACACGAATTATGCCAATTGCACGCTGACTCTCCAAATTAAATCCTTGAATTACAATTCGACTTTGGGATAGTTCTACTACTGTGATCCCTAATTCATTCATTGTGGACTTAGGCATGATGTTTACAGCCGACCCACCATATACTAGAATAAGACCGACCTTTTTGACCCCGAACGAATCCTTTCATAAATAATGGACGGTTGTGGGGTTTAGATCCCATGAGCAAGTCATCATCAGTAAAGACTATGGCGCTATTACATGACGCGTATTTGTCAGAATTTTCTTTGACTTCACCAACATCTTCCGCCTTGTCGGCATACATCTCTGCACTAGTGGAAAAAAGGTCATTTGCTGCGGGTAAAACCCCCTTATTTGCTGCGGTTTTTGGGCGCATCAAATAAGGGGGCAGCAAATAAGAACCTTCTTATTTGCTGCGGGAGAACCACAGCAAATAATGGTTTATTTGCTCCGGTTCTTTTACCCCCGCAGCAAATAACCCCCCTGATTTTTGGAGGGAAAGAGGTTATTTGCTGCGGTTCTTTAACATGAACCGCAGCAAATACCCTCTTTCCCTCCAAAAATCAGGGGGGTTATTTGCTGCGGGGGTAAAAGAACCGGAGCAAATAAACCATTATTTGCTGCGGTTCTCCCGCAGCAAATAAGAAGGTTCTTATTTGCTGCCCCCTTATTTGATGCGCCCAAAAACCGCAGCAAATAAGGGGGTTTTACCCGCAGCAAATGACCTTTTTTCCACTAGTG
>PYUH01000036.1:8232479-8256283 GCA_016808085.1 Suaeda aralocaspica
TCTCATTTTAGGTTTTTTAATTTCTGGTTTTAGGGTTTTTCATTGTTCTGAAAATTTCTGGTTTTAGGGTATTTCATGTTTTAATTTCTGGTTTTAGGGTTTTGATTGTTCACTATTTTACATTATGATGTCTTTTTACAAAACTATAAATTATGTTGGTAATTACTATTATAAATTTTTTAGTTTTTATTTTATTTTCTATATATTTTGAAGTGAAACCGTTGAGAGCCCGCATACGAACTGCTGGTTCCTGCAGAAGGTCTGCCTATTGTGCTTGTTCTGCCACAACTATGGCTGATATGTTCCAGTTCTGGCCTGCTCTGCTATTTATGTTCTGTTTGGTCTTTGCCTGCACAATCTTTCTGTTATGATCTATTCTATTCTTATTATTTAATTCATTAATTTCCCTTTTGTCATGACCTTAGACAACAAGTATTATATCATGTTTGATTCTGCTGGAATTGAACAAGCTAAATGTTTCATAGTATCATCTCCTCTTCCACTTCTCACGTTTTAGCCTCTTTCAAATTTAGGATTTTATCATACTTGGGTTTATTGAGTTTTACCTTTCAGTTACTTGAGTTATCATCACTTAAATAACAGAATTTACATAATCAAGTAGGGACTTTCGAATTCCTACATCTACAAGCGCACCTTAAACAAAATATAGCCGTAAAGTAACCTGGTCACTAGTCTAGGTGGAGCAAAAGCAAATCTTCTGAATTCCATAGGCACATAAGTGAAGGTCTATAGTATCTACGTGAAGCAAGATGTCATGGCTGCTGTAACTCGTTAGATTTGAGCTATGTGAAGCAACTGAAATCATATTTCTCTTCTGACATAGGCTCTAACAAAGGGCCATGCAATGAATTTAGTGAAACACACATGTGAAGGCTAACTGATTCACTGTATAAACTTGCATATATTTTGGCATACCAAGTTTTTGATGCAACAACGTATACCAATATTAAACTGCTTATACAATCTTTAGCGTAAGCCAAATGAGAAAAGAAGAGAAGAGAAATCCCAAACCTAAAACAGCAGACTACGTTGCAACAGCAAGAACAACAGCAGATTCAGCCACGAACACCAACAGCAGATTCAGCAAGCAACAACCCTAAACCCAGAAATTAAAAACAATCAACAACCTAGAAATTAAAAACAATCAACAACCCTAAACCCATAAATTAAAAACCCTAAAAAATGAGAAAAGATGAGAAGAGAAATCCCAAACCACGAATTCGTTTGGAGGTTAGCAGCAGATTTTGATTCGACAGCNGGAGGTTAGCAGCAGATTTTGATTGGAAAGCTTCAAGCGCCAATTCGACAGATTTTGATGAAAACTCACGAATTCCACAGCTTCAAGCGCGAAGTGAGAGCGTGAGAGAGAGTTTATATTGAGTGAGAGAGGATCGAAGTGAGAAGAAGAGAGATAGTGGAGTGTTGGTGGTTGTGGAGCATGGGCGGTTTACGAGGAAGGAGAAAGGAGGAAGGAGGAAGGACGAAGAAGAAAGAAGATAGGGTGAATGAAGGTATGTAGAAGTGAAGTTCAGGAATAATGAAGTTGAATAATTGTGCGTTGAACAAATATATTAAACATGTGTTGGTATTTAATATTTGCTGCTTGATGAAAACCCACGCAGCAAATGAAAAAAAAAAGCAGCAAAAATTATTATTTGTTGCGGTTCCTAAAAGACCGCAGCAAATAATAAAGGGCGGGTTTTTTTTTTATTTTTTGCGATTATTTGCTGCGGTTTTAGATGAATGGAAGAAAACCGCAGCAAAATGGGCGCAGCAAATGTTTTTTTTTACTGAGTCCTGGCTGGGGCTGAAGTGCCAAAGCCAGTTGTTTACACATTTCTCTTGGTAAACGAAATATTTCCCTCCATCCCATGCGCGTGGGGAGAGCATCAAGGATAGTCGATATCTTCGGATCCGTCGACGACCCCGAATGTTGAAGGGTTAATTTAAGTGACACCTCATGCTCATTAACTTGTTCATCCTTCTTTTCTTCTTCTTCTTCATCATTTTCATGTTCCTTAACTTCAACTGAGACTGTGTTGACAGTCACAACATTCAAGTACTCTTTGTGAAAGAATTCTTATAAAGTTATAGGAGCAACAATTTCTTGTTTAAGCACTTCATCTTGCATCATTTTATGTTTTGTGACCCTTTTTGGTCCCCTCTTTGGACGCTTAGCATTTTTATTTCTTTGTTGTCCTATAGTTTTGTAAGGGGGTTGCAACTTTGAAGTCATTTGCTTCCTAGTACACCTCCTTGTCACTAGGGTCCATCCTTCGTCATTGTCATCGTCGTTTGACACATACCTTTCAACATGTGTCTCCATTTTACATTGAACATTGGATGGTCGGACTTGCAGCAAAACAGGCTCCAGAGACCTAAACTGTATTAATTCCAACTGAAGAGAAGGCTCACCAGTCACTACTGCAGCATGGTTAGTCCCTACAGCTTCATCGAGATCAAGCACAATCTTCCCTTCTTGAGCAAGACGCATGATCCTCTCCTTCAATGTAACACACTTTTCAATAGGGTGACTCACCANCAATGTAACACACTTTTCAATAGAGTGACTCACCAGCCTGTGATATCGACAGTAGTTTGGATCCGATGTTTTATTCATTTCCTCGAGCCGCTTAGATTCAGGCAACTCAATTATCTTCTTTTCCAATAACTCATCCAGCATTCCAGACAAATCTGAGTCAGGGAACGGATACTTCTTTGCTTGTAACTCTTTCAAGGTTGGCTTATCGCCTCTGTAAACTCTTGGGTAAGAAGTCTTCTTCTCCTCCTTAGCCTTTCCTGAGATTTTGATAGGAGAAGAAGCGGTAGTGATCACCATTGACTCTTTTGAAGGGCTTTTGGAAGGTTTATCACCCTTTATGAACTCTTTCTTTTCCTTAGTCTCAGATTTTTCTTTACTTTTATTTTTGCTAGCAATGGTAAGCTCCATGTCATGGGCCCGTGTTGCTAACTCCTGGAATGTCTTTGGCATTATTCCACGAAGAATGTACCGCAAATCCCAATCCATTCCATTGATACACATNATTCCATTAATACACATCTCTACAGCAGAAGTTTCAGTCAGTCTGTCCTTGCACTCAAGACTTAGAGCGCGTCATCGACTGATGTAGTCAATGACAGGTTCATCCTTCCACGGTGTAGTGTCAGTCAACTCAACCATGCTGACAACACGCCTGGTACTATAAAACCGATTCAAAAATTCTCCCTCCATTTGCTCCCAACTATCAATTGATTGGGGGGAAAGATCAATATACCAATCAAAGGCAATACCCTTGAGAGAACGAACGAATTGTTTGACCAACAAGTCATTGGTAGTACCAGCGTTGTTACACGTCTCAACGAAGTGTGCGACATGTTGCTTAAGGTTGCTCTTACCATCAAATTGATTGAACTTCGATGGTTGATAACTGGCTGGCATGCGCAACTTATCAATCCTCTTGGTATAAGGCTTCACGTAACGATGATCCTCCTTTCCACTGACACTTGTTTGATTCTTGATTGCTTCAGCTATCATTTCTTTAATTTGTCGAGCAGTAACTAAAGCATTCTTGGGATCACCNGGCAGTAACTAAAGCATTCTTGGGATCACCCGCTTTGTCCTTCTCATTGTCTGAATTATCCTCAGATTTAGAGTTGTCCTCTTCACTTTCAGACGAATCAACAATTTGCTTCCCAATCTTCTTTGTCAGTTTAGCGATTTGCTCGTTTTGCTTCTTATTTTCAGCATCCTTTTCCTCTCCATCTTTTATCAACTTGCTAATGAGAGCATTCATGTCGGCAAGTTGTTCCTCCATAGTTTTGTTTTCATGAATCACCATGACAGAGGCAGTGTCCAGCTGTGATGATTCACCTGATTCCTTGAGCACAAAAGGCCTGAAAGGAGATGATAGAGGAGAACTACTATCAGTTTCAGATTCAACCTCTATGTTTGGGTTGTAAAGGGGACTAGTGTGAACGACTAAGTCTTCTTCCTTGTCAACATCAATTTGTCTTGGCGACTTGAAAGAAGTCAATGACAATCGTTTGTGTCCAGCAATGGAACTTGAACTTGTATGTTCAGTGGTAGAGTTTGAACAAAAGACAGGAGACTCACGCGCCCTATAAGATGTGTTAAGTGCCTCCAAAGCAGCCTCAACAACGCTATTATTGCGTACTTTGGTAGGTACCGCGGCTGCACGCAGACTTGCTGTAGCAGACATGACTGCAGCTCTTTTCATTCCCCTGGTGAATATGCCACTGTCAGGATTTCCAATGACTTCACCGAGGCTTGCTGATTGTCGTCGAGTATTGACAGCCTTCTTTTTCTCAACAGACTTTGAAATGCTCTTGTTGGAAGACATTTCTTAATTTTTTTTTAAGTGTTTGAAGAATAGAGATGAGAAGCAGAGATGGTCCCACCGAGCGTGCCAGAAATTTGTTGCTACTAAATTTCAAGTCAAAGTCAACGACAAGCAATTAAGTAAACCAATGATATTTTATTAATAATTTTGATATGGGTACAATCTCTGTAAACAGTTTATAGAAAATAAACTAAGTCTTCTGATTCTGTTCCACTGCTAAGATGACACATGTCGACGTCAACCAAATTTAACAGTTGTTGATGTCAACCAATGATGACACCTGCTATTGTCAAGCAAATTTGAGTGAGGGTTGACCAGCTTCAATTTCACTTTGAATTTGTTTGAGTATCCCTGAACAATCGGCACAATTTTGTAGTGCTTATTGATTGCTGACAGAGAGAGTTTTGTAAATTCTTTAAAATGTCTTTTTGATTGACTTTTTTCCTAATGAATTCCTCCTCCCCCTTCTTTTGAAGTGGTGATGGGTATTTATAGGAGAGTTTGACCTCCATCTTGGACCCGAAGATGTGGGCTTAGATTCTTTTGATGAATTGGAAGTCTTGTAGTTTTTTTAGCCCAATAAACATTTTATTTGGACTAATAATATAATCGGTCCAAATAATTTAATTATGACCCAAATTTTTTAATTAATTTGGATATTTGATTTAAAGGACTAAATTAATTGAATTGAGCAAATATTTATTTTATTTAACTCAAATAATTAATTTATTTAATTTCCGACACTTTAATAAAAATTTTGGTGTCTACAGAGGTAGTAAAAATTTAAAAAAATAATAATAAAAAAAAAAAAACTTTTTTGCTTGATATCGGGGGAGGAGCCACGCTGGGTTCAGGTGGGTTCATTGAACCCAGTCGAATTCTAGGAAAAACCAGGTAATTTCGGTTTTTTTTTTTTTTGAAATTAAAAATTGAATATATATAATTCACAACAACTAATAAACAAACCAGAACATGCAGCTCAATGGTCTGTGCACTATCAAGTGACAGGAGAACAAGTGGTAGACTCGGGAATGACTTTAATTAGGTTGGATAGGATACACTCCATTTTTACAGGTTCCTTTAAGAATTACCGCCCCCATGATCCGGTCCTTTACACAAACAAAAGAAGGTCAAAACACACAACATAATTATTATCTTGAAATAACTTTTGAACGAACATTAAATTATGTTGAAGGTTTGGGACATGACACACAAAGGATAATTGTGACGGACGATCATTTGTTTTTATACTAATATGACCAACATCTTTAACGGGAAGAGGAGTACCATCACCAACTACAACATGATTTGTGCCAGTGTAAGGGGTTATATAAGATGACTTACCAACTTGCGAGGTCATGTGAGATGAGGCTCCGGAATCAGAATACAATTCCCGTCACCACCTACAGATAAAGCAGCAAAAGCACGATTGACACTATCTTGGTGAGGAACAAAATTAGGATTAAAACGATGAGGACAATAAGCAGCTTGATGACCCGGGTTCCAACATAAACCACAAGTATTAGATGAGGGGGTTGAGCCTAAAATGCCACTCGAGGATGAGTTACTCCCTCCTGCAGACAAAACATTAGTAATACAATCGGTACGAGTCATATTTAAGGGAGACATATGAAAATTGCTTATACCATTATTACGAGTGGAATTGCTAGAGGCATCACGAGAAGCAGGATTGGAATTATTTCGGCCACCATTAGAACCACCATGAGACGAGTTGTGACGACCCCTGTTCCTATTATTATTGCGCCTATTACCATTGTTCCCACGACCATGCTGTGGAGTATTGTTCACACCCCTTGGCTGCTTGTTAGTAGTAACGGCAGTAGAAGGAACATGGGTAGCAGCAAGAGCCAATGACAAGGAAGACTCGCCCTCATCATGATACATTTTGAGACGTTGTTCTTGGAGCAATAGTTTAGGGCGTATGTCATCAAAGGTAAGAGGAACAGCGTAATGAGTCAAGGTAGTCACAAGATGATAATAGTCACGACACCTACTTAAACCTATCAATGTATGTTGAACCAAGTCGGGTTCATAAATGGGACATTGAATGACGGCCAAAGAATCAGCGATTACCTTAATCTCACGCAAGTAAACATCCATGGACTGATTTTCAGTCTTTTTGATAAGGTTTAAGCGAGTTTTAAGTTCCATCGAACTCGCTAAACTCGCTTTCATGAACCGAGTTTGCAAACGAAGTCAAATCCAGAAGATGTACGTAAATCATGAACATCAGTTAATATATCACGAGACAAGGTAGCATATAACCAAGGCCAAACACATTGATCAATACACAAATACTCTTGAAATTTGGGGGTTTTGGTGTATATGGCAGATCCATCCACAAAACCAAACAAACTTTGAGATATGAGTAGACAAGTAAACTTAGTCTTCCATGTTAAATAATCCTCATGCACGACTAACTTGACGGTGACAAGATTCATGACATTGGGGGCAGCAAGTTGTGGGTAATAATATTGCAGAGACAAGGGCGGCATAGGAGGTGTAAGAGGCGAGGCAGAGATGGAACTTACCGGTGGAAGCGACTCAAACCTAGGTGGATGTGGGGTACGACGAACTGACAGAGAAGGAGAGCCAGTCGTGAGAGGAAAGCCACTATGCGCCTGCGGATAAGCGGGCTACGTGGCTGACGATTGGGAAAACAACATCCCCATAGCCGGAAGAGATGGTTGCAGACTAGCGTGAGACCAAGGAGGCTGAAACCACGATGCTCCATATGTGACACTTGAGGCAATAGGAGTAGTAGGAATACCATCAACAGGCACAGTAGAGGAGGAAGAAGACATTGATGAGTTGTAGAAGCGGAAGGACGAGAAACCCTAGGAAAAAAAAATATAAGAAACCTAGAGCTCTTGATAACATGTACGAGTATTTGGAAAACGTGCCCCATTAGGGCTATGAAGATATGTATATATAGTATAATGTACAAGACCTAATCGACCAACCGAAAATACGAAACTACCCTTACACATATTTAACCCTATAACATTATTCTCTAATTGGTTTTGAAATTTTGACCTTTTCTTTTCCCATTTATCTCTTAAGTTTGGATCTTATACATTATCATCTTCTCTAATTTGTTTTTCCTTTTTTTCCCATTTATCTCAGAACTCTTATACACTGTCATCTTCTCTAATTTGTTTTTTTTTTTTTTTTTTTTTTTGAAATGATATTATCTTCGATTCTTCTCTACATTATTCAACGAAAATCATCATCTTGATTAAAAAAAACATAAGTATGATTCTTTGATCATCTAAAATATGTCTTTTTTTTCATATACTTATGTTATGGTGGGCTTCAAATCTTCGAAAGTAAATGAAGCTTCTCCGCCTCAAAGAGCTTAATCGTCGTCGAAGATGAATTCAAGCTTAATCTTCGAAATATTTTGTACAAAAATCTTTAGGCGAAATCTATAACCTCTGTCGACTAATTATACCGCTCAAAATTGAGCTCGACATCTAGCCCAATTCCTGCAATTTTTTAGTACGATATAGAGTACCAACATTGGGACTCTCCTAATGTTTCTCCAAGTAGCTCTCTAAGGAGAAAGAAGATGGAGAGTTCCAACATTTTGTATATGATTTTTATATGATATACCACTCAAAACTGAGCCTGATGGAGATTTTCATACAATATACGATTTTCATTCGAAATTTTCTATACGATATACCACTCAAAACTGAACCAGACGACGAGCCCAATTCCTGCAAATTTTCGAATACGATATATAGAGTACCAACATTGGAACTCTCTTAGTGTTTCTCCAAGTAACTCTCCAAGGAGAAAGAAGATGGAGAGTTCCAACATTTTGTATACAATTCTTATATGATATACCACTCAAAACTGAGCCCGACGGAGGCTTTTATATAATATACGATTTTTATTCGAAATTTTCTATACGATATTGATATATGTGTTTTATGTTGTGTTTTTCCCTCATTTTCGGTTGATTCTTGTGCTAAATAGTTAAGTTTGTGGATTTGGTTTGATTAAATATCGTCTTTCGATGTTAAGTAACGTTTTGGAACGGTTTTAGCATCTTTAGTTGACTTTTAAAGCTTTTTACAGTTATTTTATACATTTTCGGTTGTTACGCGCGGTTTTCGGTTTTGTTTTATATGTTACAGGAGCGTAATAAAGAGTTATGAGGTCATTTGAAGCTAGAACGAGTCAAAATGTGCTTACCTCGGGATGCGTGCCAAGTTACGAGAAGCTACGAACGAGATTCGAAGAATCAAACGAAGAAATCAAGAAAATCGTCAAAATGATGCAGGCGTAGCCCCTTAAGTGATGATTGATCTATGCGCCTGCAACATAGATCAGGCTTTTCACAGATCGCAGTCCACACGACCTGCGGGCGCAGCTAGCGTGTTTGACGCTCTGATCGGCTTTTCTTTGCGGTTTTGCTTTGTGGGTTTATCTTAATAAAAACCTAAATCCTATAAATACTCTATGAAAAGGGGGCACGACCCTAACTAGTTTTGGGATTTTTTTAGACTTAAGAATCCTAAAAACTCTTTTCTCTCTAGAATTTTAGAAGCGATTACTTTGTTCTCAACAATTCAGATTTCAATTAATGCAATTCAATCTTCCTTTTGGTAATTTCTTTCCTTTTGTTCTTCAATTCTTTTTAGTTTATGATTCTTCTTAGTATGTTAGTCTTTAATTTAGTTTATTTATTTTGTTAATTTAGTTGCTTATTTTAATTTCTAGTAATTAGATTTGTTTTAATTCTAGTTTTAATTAGTTTATGTTTATGAACATGTTATTTAAATTTGTTCTTGTTTTAATTAGTTCTTTTAATCATGAGTGAGTAGTCTTTTTTCTCTAGGGTTAGGGAATTATGATCCTGTTGTGAGTTTATTTTATGTTCATTAATTAATTCTTGGCTTTTAGTTGAATTCCTATTATTGATTTCTAATGTTTGCAATTAGATTGTAGCCATATTTAATTGTAAGTTAGGTTATTGTCGAAATCGAGGCTGAGAGGTAAGATTACCATAATTAGACCACTGAATAATAGGCAAAAACAAATTTATGCGAGCGAGAGTAAGTAAAGCAGTTTTGAGGGAGTCTAAGTTCGAGAGAATTAGTGAGCCCTAATTCAATGAATGACAATGAATTGATTAGTGAGTGTTTAATGAGTTTGTTGATTGATCATAGTGAACCGATTGTCCTAGGTTTCCTTCATAAGAGTTTAATTCGTAATTTCTTGTCATTTTCCTTAGTTTTAGTGTTAGTCTTCTTAGTTTTAGTAGTCTTTTAGCGAACTTTCCACAAAGGCCCCTTATACATTTTAGACTTTTTAGAACTAATAGGATTTGATAGCTTCCCTGAGGATTCGATCCCTACTTCCCTAGCTATATTAGTTAGAGTCGTTCGGTTATTTTTGAGAGTTGTGCGATAGCCTTGTTCAGATATACCACTCAAAACTGAGCCTGACGGCGAGCCCAATTCCTGCAAATTTTCTATACGATATATAGAGTACCAACATTGGAACTCTCCTAGTATTTCTCCAAGTAGCTCTCCAAGGAGAAAGAAGATGGAGAGTTCCAACATTTTGTATACGTTTCATATATGATATACCACTCAAAACAGAGCCCCACGGAGGTTTTTATACAGTATACGATTTTTATTCAAAATTTTCTATACGATATACCATTCAAAACTGAGCCCGACGGCGAGCCCAATTCTTGTAAATTTTCTATACGATATATAGAGTACCAACATTGGGACTCTCCTAGTGTTTCTCCAAGTAGCTCTCTAAGGAGAAAGAAGATGGATCGGAGAGTGGATTTAACCCAACATTAGGTCTCTCTGCCGACTCTCTAGTGGCTCTCCATGGAGAGACCTTGGAAAAAGCCTCTCCCCAACAATTTTGAGAGAGCCACCTCTAAGCATGAAAGGATGACACGTGGCTTGTTTTAATATTATTTTCATTTTTATTTTTTTATTTATTTTTTATCTTGGAGATCGAATTGAGAAGTTAAACTATTGTTAGGCTTTTTAGAGTGATATCTTGACAGTATTTTGGGAAGAGAAATAATGCAAAGTGCGTCGGAGAGCTTTTTTGGAGACCTACATTGATGTTGGTGCCCTTATGAGGTTTGGTATATATGTTGTACCTTTAGAGAATAAATGGTTTTATTTGCTGCAATTATAGTGAATTATGTTGAACTGAGCTTTACGTGAATGATGTCTTGTATACTGCTAATTTGGGTGGCTGCTACCTACTAAAGAAAACTTTGGGTTTGGCAGGAGGTTGTTAATTTTTAGCCAAAAAAAAAGTACAATACAGTTTTCTTATATAAATATCATTATCCCCTTTTATCATATTACTTAGTAAGCATTGATCGATAATGTGCAAAGCGAATAATTGTAAAACAAAAAAATCTATTTTGAAAATTATTAAACTAAAAACAAAAACAGTTTTTAATTTTTAAAAAACCAAAACCTTAGAACTAGTTGTGGTATTGAACAGACCCTAGATTTTTCAGTAATTTTTGAGAAATCTCGAACTAGGTTTATGAAATTTAATTAGATTGCTTGGTGTTGCTGCTTAACAACACAAAGCATTGGCCGTCATCGTTGTTGCGCACGATAGGATAAGTCATGAGTAAGGGCTTGATTACTTCAACTGAACTGAACTAAACTGAACAGAAAGTTTTTAGTATGGTTTAATGATTTTTAACTATGACTTAGTTATAACATACTACGTAGTAATATTTTTGATATTAATCCAGTAATAATTATGAAACAAAAAAAAATTTCATTATTGGTAGTTTTATTTTATGAAAGAAAATCAGTAATGCATTTTCATATGTAGTAGTTCCGCATTTTTTAGAATAATAATCCACTTAAGTGGTATTCTCATATTTTTGTGAATGATAATCCACTTATATTTTTTTTCATTTTGTGAAAGATAGTTTCATAACATTTTTTTCGTGAAAATTATAAACTAATAAACATATATATGAAACAAAAAAATTATGATAAGTAACATTTCAGATAAATATTATGAACACATTAATAATATTATGAACAAAATAACACTAAGAAAGCGAATGCACATCCAGTGGCGGAGCCAGGATTTGCCACATGGTGGATCACCATCACACTTCATAGTTTTTTTAAAACGGGTCTAGTTTCGAATTGATTTCAATACCAAAAATTTCTAAAAAAAACTTTACCACAAAATAGTACAAGATAATCCATAATCAAATGAAATAGTACTTAAAATCCATCTTACAAGCTGAAATTGCTACTAAAATACATGTTACAAACAAATAGTGCTCTAAAACTATTACAGTTGTTCACGACGGGTTTCCATGTTTTGATATCGTTCAATAAACCATCCATCTTGACATTTTGAAAGAAATCTTTCTCAAGAAAATTAATTAAACAATCATTCAACATTTGAACTCCCATACTATTACGTAATTTATCTTTCACGAACGTCATGCCAGAAAATACTCTTTCTACACTTGCAGTTGCAACGGGGAGAACCAACACCAACTTCAAAAGCAAGAATACCCTACTATGAGTTTCACACAATCCCGTTTCAACAAGTTTCATTGACAACTCAGTAAGACTCTTCAAATTCCAAAACCTTTCATCTTCTCTAACAGCTACAACGAAATTTTGAAGTGTATGTTCAAAGTAAATCAATTCCGAACATGGAAATTCGTTTGGGTAGAAACTTGCAAGCTTGACCAATTTTTCTTTATCAAAAGAAGAAAACCGATTAGCTAGACTAAGACATGACATACACACAAGAAGATCTTTGCTCATCTCCGGAAATCGATTATCAAGTTCTTTTAATTGAAAATCAATGACACATATAAACACCTCAACTCGAAAATGATGAATATTTAACAATTGTGGTTGCTTACTTCTGAACATCCTTTTACCGTAGGCCTCATAATTGTCATCCCTCGTTTCTCAACTCTTGCAAATTAGTCTTGGTTACATTAACCATGGCCATTGCGTTAACAATATCTTGATCATGTTTTTGTAAAGCAACATTCAACTCATTTGTAATGGCAAATATAAAAACCATCAAGTATGCCACAAAGACAAAATCAAAAGTCATCAACCATCCATGCTAGTGTGTTGCATAAACTTCGGTATTTATGTATTCTACTTTGTTGATTACGTGTTTTGTGTGCATGGCCTTATCTTTGTCTTGGCCCTACAACAACCCATTTCGCTGGTGAGTAAAAGTATAAAATGAAGGGAAAGCAACAAGTACAGGTGATATAAATGTTTTATATAGTGTTTTCCCCTCATTTTCGGTTGATTTTTATGCTTAATAGTTGAGTTTGTGGCTTTTTTTTTGTTAAAATATCGATCCTTGGTGTTAGTTTATGATTTGGATGAGTTTGAGCGGTTTTAATTGATTTCTAGAGCTTTTCATGTAATTCTATGCTTCCTCGGTTATTACATGTGGTTTTCGGTTTGTTTAATGTGTTATAGGAGCGTAATAGGGAGTTACGAAGTCAACATGAGCTTAAACGAGTCAAAATGGACTTGCCTTGGGATGCGTGCCAAGGTTTGAGAAGCTACGAACAAGAGTTGAAAGAAGAAAGCGAAGAATCTAAGATATCGTCAAAATAGGCTTTAGAAGTAGCCATGTGGGCGCAACAGTGATTTTGGGCTGGATATTTCCGTCTTAATTTGTCGTACTTACACATAGATAATACTAACATTTGCCGTGTGGGTTAGTATTACTGCGCACATATTGCTCTATGGTGATCACTTTGATTTTATTTAGTTTTAATTAAAGCCGAATTTCATGATTTCTCTTTTTAAGCGTGATTTGCACATACTAGTCTTTATTAAATCCTAGAAGCTAGTGAGATGCAACGATTTTGTATACAATTCCAAGGGATGTGGAGAAGTCATCAAGCATATTTTAAATAATAAAAAAAAACATGCTCATGAAATACATTAGTTAGTAGTATGGATATAAATAAAGTACGTAAAAGGAAAATATGTACATGTAATAAAGAGGATAGGGAAACGTAACTCATGATACTAAGAGAATTTAGAGAGACATGAGATAGCATATGCCATGTTAAGGCCATGAAATAAATGTCCCAAGCATGATAATAAGATAACTTTACTTAAAGGAATCCTTAAACATTAGTTCTATTGAAAACGCTAAGGCATGTGAACATGCTTACAAAGAAAGACTAAGACGTGACAAAAGGAAATCATGAAAAGCGTGAGACACATAAAAAGAAACCTAGACATGAACTCTACGAAAACAAAGATTACTACATAAAACTCTAAAGGACAATGGATACATGAGACATAACATGCCATAAAAATGCTAACCAAAACATAAAAAAACTAAAGGAAACTAGCATAAACATGACACTAGGGGATGATTAAAGGAAAACATGCATAATATATAAAAATTAAGGAGCATATATCCAAGACCAACTATAAATACCTACATTTGTCCCCGCCTATAAGCCGATGATTAAAGTGTACCTCGTCAAAATAGGTCCACCATTAGAAGTTGATTGCTTGAAAAGAAAACCCAAATGTGTCAATCGTTCACCTATTTGGACCCCACTCCACAATCTTCAACAGGGGTCTCGCTGCCCGGTCAACGAGTGGTTGTCTTAAAACCCAAAATCATTGTCAGAATACGCCGATGATAAGTTATAATAGCCAAAATACTCATCAATTAGTTTCCATGATTTTCATTTTAATTTTATTTAAAAACATAGAAAATAAATCAAGCGCACAAATACATCCATGTACGACGAACGTTCTAGAATGTTCAAAAAGGTTATGTTCAAATTACTCAGGCAACTTTAGGCTTAAGGAACCGTATAAAACGATTTATGGATCTTAAAATCAGAATGTGCAAGTTATAAATTCAAATCCCTTGTGCGTATACGCGCACATGGTGCGTATATACGCACAAGGGGTCAACGTCCCTAAGTATGGCAAGAAAAAACAAACTTCAAAAGGCTCCCATATCTGCGCATGTGCGCGGCACCTGTACCTATGCGCAGGGCATGCGTATGTCAGTATGGCCCAACTACTGATATGCACAAGACTTGCGCCACATGTGCAGCAATGTCCGACCTTTTCCACTGTAAATACGTGCCCATATCCGGCAATTTCGAACATCTTGAATTTCGTGCAATTCCCCTCGTAATTTGTGCAACCCTCTTCCTTTAACTCGCTACTTTCTCTCTCTAAAAAATACATTTTTAAACCTCCCTTCAACACAATTTACCACCAATTAATCCCAAACACAATGTTATTATTTTAATCACGCATTCAATCAAAGATTGTTTTGATCACTGCACGCAAGGTACTTCAAATGAGGCCAACACCAACAACATCTACACCTTGAGATTTTCTTTTAAGTTATTTTGTGTGACTTAATTGCTTTATTAGAAAATTTACCATGCTTAAATAAATTCATGAAATATTGACTAAATGTGGTTTGATTATTAATTAAAATCAATCTTAGGTAGAAACATGTTTTAGGTCGTTTAAATGATTTGTCAAGCTAATTGTTTATTGTCTTCAATGACCTAGCAATCCATGTTTAATTACAAGACCTGGAAAGCATGTTCTAACTACTGTAAAGATTAAACCTTGGACAATCGGTTAAGGTACCTTTGAATATTGATTAATTCTAAAGTGATCACCTAATGCATGCTATTAGAAAAATATGTGTACATTAACTAAACTCGCCTAGCAATTTCCTTTGTGTTTTAGGATAAACCGGAAATATGATTGCTATAATTCAATATTATAATAATGAAATTACACATAAGACTAAGTGAAGGCCGCTTTACGCGGGGGTCATTGTGAAATATTTTATACTTACCCTCATCCCCGAATCTATGGACTAGAGGCCTCCTTATCCTTGGAATCAAGTTTCCTTCGGGTAAGACCTAATGGGGATTCGTGAGCTTCCCATATGCAAACTAACAAAGACATTCGATGTCCGTAAAAAAGGGCACGTGTGCCCCCAAAGGCCCGGGTCCACACCAACTACTAGAAAAAACATTTCTTGACTTAGATAATACAAATATAAGAACAGAAAAAATTAATGATGCCATTCGGAGGTATAACGAAGGAGAAACAAGCAAAACATGGAAACCGAAAGAGTTATATTTCAAGGGCATGTATGAACATAAAATTGCGAAGGAGATTAGAAAATTTACATTGCTCATGTGTACTTCAACTCCTTATGAGCACTTACGAGCAATCCCGAGCCCTAAAGCTTCCTTGAATACCAAATACGAACCTCAGAAATTCACCTAGGCTGGTTTCTGACCTTGAAACAACGCAGCGCGGGAAATGGGTTTTGTTTTGTTTAAAATATTCTTATGATTTTATTTTACTTTATTTAAAATTCATTTTAATAAAAACTTAACTTATTTTTGGTATGACTTTCTATAATTTAGCTCTGGGACTTCGGCTCGGGAATGTTGGCTCGCAATTCCTCTTGGCTTTCGGTGCGTGCAATGACAGGGTTTAGGGATCATCGTCGCTCCTTCATTATATATGTATATATTGAGAATCCTCATGAAGATACACAGGGTTAGTGTAAAGAAAGGCTTAATAAAAGAAGAAAAGTATGTGAGTACATAAAGGAAATTTAAAGCATGATACTATGAAAAGACAGCCGCAATATGGAGTATACAAAAGAAATGAAAGGAAACCTAGCATGATACTGCGAAAAAAGAAATAAAAGAGCCTAAACCATGAAAAACTAATCATAGAAGTTAAAAGCTAATAAGGGATAAAAATAAACTCATGAGAATTGAGAAACAAGAGTTATGCAAAAACAAAAAAAAATAAACACTAAAAAACACTAAAAAAAACACTAAAATTTGAGTAAAAATGAAGTATTTACTCAGAAAATGGTAAAACCGGAAAGCCTACATTTTCCTACGAAAATGAAACTGTTTTGGTGAAGGAGATTAGAAATTTTTCTTGCTCACGCATTCTTAAGTGCCTTAGGAACACCCATGAGCAATCCTAGTCCTTATGCCTTTGTGAGCACCAAGAACGAGGCCATGAAAGTATGGTTGTCTGGTTCAATTCTTGATATTGACCAAGGAATTTAAATGAATGTTGTGGAATATTTAGTGAGATTTCAGCCTTTCTTTTCAAACATAATGTGGCTTAGTGTTTCTGGATATTTGTGTTAAGAAATTGGAAGTAAACTCAAAGTATGTGAGGATATATGGTGAGTGGAGTAAATGGTAGTCAGGGTGTATTTATGAAAGAAAAGTATAATGTCATGTGTCAAAGCGCAACATAGAGGCAGACATATCGTGGATGAGTGGGGACTTGCGCTATAGCGTAGGGAGAACGTGGGTTAGTGGGTTTCACTGGTCAAACCCGCGCCTAGTAGTTATTGGTAATTGTTATTCTTGTGCTATGGTGCAAGGATCTTATGTCTCCATGGCACATTTGAGATGTGGGTGATGGATGGTTACTGCTCTCTTGTACAAAGGCAAAAAGTGCTTCTCGCGTAATGGCGTAGGAAGTTAGTGGGTTATTGTTTTGAGCTGATCAATGTAGGCTGCGCTATGGCACCGGATAAGGTTTGCGCCATAGCACAATTTAAATAACTGCTACGTAGTTGGGTGATTAATATACATGTTTTATGTTGTGTTTTTCCCTCATTTTCGGTTGATTTTTATGCTAAATAGTTGAGTTTGTGGCTTTGTTTTGATTAAATATCGTCCTTTGGTGTTAAGTTATGTTTTGGAGCGGTTTTAGCGTCTTTAGCAGATTTTAAGAGCTTTTACGGTTATTCTATGCTTCCTCGGTTATTATGTGTGATTTTCGGTTTGTTTTATGTGTTATAGGAGCGTAATAGGGAGTTATGAAGTCATTAGAAGCTAAAACGAGTCAAAATGTACTTGGCTCAGGATGCGTGCCAAGTTACGAGAAGCTACGAACGGGATTCGAAGAAATCGAGCGAAGAATTAATAAAGATGTCAAAATAGGTTTGGGCATAATACATGCGGGCGCATAGGCCAAAAGATCATAGACTTATGCGGGCGCGACATAGAACAACAGCTCCAAAATTTGCATACCACGATGGCTGCGGGCGTAGGGAACAAACCTACTTTGAATGCTGCGGGCGCAGGTGATGCAAATTTCGGTCCGTTTGACTTTTCCGCTGGGTTTTTGCTCGTGGGTTTTATTTACTTAAAACCTAATTATTATAAATAGCCCATGTGTAGGGGGCACAACCCTAACTAGTTTTTGAGCATAATATTAGATTTAGAATCCTAAACGCTTTCCCTCTCTAACATTTTAGGAGCAATTAATTTGTTCTTGACGATTCAATTTCAATTAATGCAATTCAATCCTTCTTTTGGTAATCTCTTCCCTTTTTCTTTTCAATTCTCTTTAGTTTATGATTCTTTTTATATTTTTAGTGATACAGCGTTGCCAACCTATCAAAAAATAAACCTAACTCGGTCCTACTAACTAGTAGCAAGGGCAAGAAAGGGTCGAACCCATGAGAGGCATTCAATCAACCACCAAATGCTACTGTTTAAATAATCTAAGTCAACTTTTTGGAGTGAATTGAGTAACAAGTCTAATAAACTAGCTAAATTAAGGAGTAAAAAGGAAAATTCAATAATGAAAGGGACTAGGATTAGGCTACACCACTCAACTTCGTCATGGAACTAAAACTACAACAAGGGAATAATTGTATGGGGAAATTAGGGGAAGTCATCGAAAACACCCAACTACTCCTTCGAGCTTGAGGGATTGCCTAAAAGTATGCATTACAACCTATTCTCATGGTTGAATTCACAAATCCAAGCTTTAAGAACACAACATGCACGATAACAAGGAGAAATCCCTTGACTAGAAATCCCTATTTTCATGGTCTTTTAGTCCAATAAGAATAAGGGAACCTACAACCCAACTTCATCTTTCGATCCTTCATTGAGGAGATTACGAATTAAGCTCTAATGGTGATCAATCACAAGAAGTAATCACAAAAACCCCTTAATCTCAACTAATTAGAACCCCAAAACATTTAAACCCCAACATGCAACTAATTATCCATGGCTACATTGAGGGTTTCACACAAATCCTTGAAATTAACTGATAAGTTGATATTTTATATGTATTTTACCCCCGATCCCGAGTGATTTTTAGTTCTAATACGGCTCTTTTGAGCCATTTCTACTAACTTTTGCTATTTCGAGTGTTTGTTGTGCTTTTTATTAGATTTTACAGGAATCGATGATTTATCGTTGTTTTCTGAGCCTTTTGAAGCACTTGAAGAAGTTAGTGAAGAGTTGAAGTCATTTGGGAAGCTAAACCAAAGAATAACGAGGAATTAAAGAAGCAGTTAAGGAAGAACGGGCAAAAACCGAGAAACGAAGGCAAACAAGCCATCCGCTCGGACCGAGGCTGTGCGCCCGGGTGAAGGCTGCACGCCCGGACCCTCCGGGTGGGTGGCTCTGAAGATTAAAATCCGCGTGTTTTTCCCCTTGTTTAGCCTAAGTATTTAAAGCTTTGTATTCCTAATTAGTCATTTACGCCTCTTTTGATTTTAGAACCCTAGTTTACTCTAAAATTCTCTCAAAGTGTAAAACTCTATTCAATCATTCAATCAATAATATTCAGGTTCTATTTTAATCTTAATTCTTGTTCTTAGTTATGTTTATTATTATTTTCAATTTATGTTCTTAGTTTTAATAGTTTTATGTTTAGATTTAATTTCTTGGTTGTTGTTGGTTTTGTTTAGTTTAATCATGTTTAGTATTTTAATTACTTTTATCGATTTAGTTTTTGTTTCTTCAATTTTGAGTAAGTAGTTCTTTTTCTAGGACTAGGGGATCCATGGATTAATTGGTGATGTTTTGCTCATAAATATTAGTTTAACTATTAATGTGCTTGAGTTCCTATTGTCAATTGTTATTTCTTTCAATTAAATACTAGCCAGGTTTAGTTGTTAGTTTGATATTGTTGAAATCGATGCCGAGAGGTAAGATTACCACAATTAGATCATAAGGACAATAGGCAAAACGAGTCTAAGTGAGCGAGAGCCATTAGAGGAGTTTTGAAGGGGACTAGATTCGAGAGAATTAGTGGACCTTAATTCAAGGAAATTGATAATATAATTAATTATTTGTGTGCAATTCGTTGGTTAATCTGTGGTGAACCGATGTCCTAGGTTTAGTCATTAATTAAATTCCTTAATCAATTTAGCTTTAATTCTAGTTAATTTCTTGGTCACAATTGTCACTCAAAGGCCCTTTGCACGGTTTAAACTTTTTAGAACTAATAGGTTTAATTGCTTCCCTGTGGATTCGATCCCTACTTCCCTAGCTATATTAGTTAGAGTGGCTAGGTTTATTTTTGATAGGTGTGCGATAGCCTCATCATTAACTACTCACAATCCATAGAAATTACAATAAACATCATATAAATATAATCCATGAACAACATTTATATTATGATCAAGTAATAATCAATAATAAAAGAAATCAAGAACATCAAAGCTACATGCAAAAATCATCAAAATAAATCAAGAACAAATTATAAAAATAAAGGAGAGTGAAAGATACTTGAAGCTTCAATGGATTGAAAATGATAGGAAAGAAAGATTCTTCAATGATTAGATTCACTAAATAACTAAAAGATTACAACAATTTAAGAGTTTTTGTTTCTGCTAGAAGAAAAGAGCTTTTAAAGAAAAGTGCAGAAAAGTAAATTAAGCTTTTTTCTTACTTCCAAAGAAATTGGGGCTATTTATACAACCTAACAAAATAGGCAAAACGACGTAGTTTGGAACTTCGGAAGTCAGGTCAACAAGGACGTGTTCAAAGTGACACGAGTGTGTTGCTTTGAGGCAGACAAAACAGAACCGAGCTGAAGTTTCTGGACATACGTCAACACGGACGTGTTGCTCTGAGGCAGACAAAACAAAACCAAACTGATAAACTGAAGTTTCTGCACACAGGTCAACACGGGCGTGTTGCCTTCTCCCGCAGCACACTGGATAGCTGTAGACACCTAATTTAGTCCCCCTGTCTCGCGGCAGGACTCTATGATGATTGAAAAACTCATTTCTTTAGAAGATTGGATAATCGAGTATACTTGGACATAAAAATAAATCTCGGATATTATAAAATTTCCATTCTTATTTAACGGACTTTTTTATCCCAACGCCTCTTTTAATTTAAATAAACGATTAAAATAAAATGATGATAATTATAATAATAAATAAATCAAAAATAAAAATCAAAAAATTTTCAAAAAGAAAAAAGAAAAAAAAACGCAGTGCGTTTAATTTAGTCACGCTGCGCTATTGGGCCAGCGTGATTCAGCTTACCGCACTAGCAGGCCAGCACAATTAGGGTTCCCACGCTGTTAAAAACCTTCATTTCCTTCATTTCTCAACAACCTTTTTTACTGACTCTCTCCCTCATAATGAATTAATCCGTTTATTGCTTTTAAACAACCTTATTTTTTTATAATAATTATTTATTATTTATTTACTATTTATTTTACTAAAAAGTGGCTACAAATTTTAATAATATCGAAACGATAATTCGAAACTCCGCCCAAATTAACACTCGACGAAGACAATCTTCAAAGGAGAAGTGGTACGTTTCCTGAGAGCCCTAAAAATCATGTTTATGGACTTTTAAGTTGTTGTTTCACTATTTATTTACTGCTTTATCACCTTATTATTGTTAAAGGACTTAAATTGATTGTTTGCAACGCTTAATTAAGATAATTCTTTTAGACAAAACTAATCATGTTAGGCTCCCTAAATCAATTTTCAAAACGGTTTGAGTTAAATTAATTAGATTTTTGTGTTATCACTAACAATTTAATGCTATTTTTTGTTAGTTTTGTAAATTGATAATTTTTTGTGATTCTAAATATAATTTTTTGTGAGTCCAATCTTTGGTTCGCTCGACCACAACTTGGAGTCATCCCCATGGGATCGGAGAGGATTTCCGTGCAATTTAGACAGACGTCCCTTATTTGAGTCCCATTCGTATCTAATCTAAATACACGGTTTATGAGTTTAGTTCCTAAAACTCATTGGCGACTTCTTATTAGCATGTTTGGTATCGGTATTGAAGTTTCTCCCAAATAAAATGATTTAAAATTGGGTTTGAAAGAAAAAAAGAGCAGCGCTGGAAAGTTAAGTACGCTACCTTCGTAGCGTTACAAACCTTCCTGCGCTGACACTGTAGCGCCACAGAACTTATAACGCTGCAGGGTTAGTGTGGGAATTCTTGTAGCGGTACGCCTGTAGCGTGGTACAAGTTCCAGTGCTCTATTTCTGTTGAAAAGAAGGAAAAAAGGGAAAAAAGAGCAGCGCTAGAAAGTCTGCGCTACCTTCGTAGCGTTACAAACCAACCTGCGCTGACACTGTAGCGTCACAGAACTTGTAGCGCTGCAGGGTCAGCGTGAGAAACGTTGTAGCGTTACGCCTGTAGCGTGGTACATGTTCAAGCGCTCCATTTCAGTTGAAAAAAAGGTCTAATTAATTCGTTTCACCTTTCCTTAAGCCAATTTTTTAGATCTAACTCAACCTACGGACAGTTTGGGAATGGTGACCAAAAAAATTTATGTTGAAAAGAAGGAAAAAAGGAAAAAAGGGAAAAAAGAGCAGCGCTAGAAAGTTAACTGCGCTACCTTCGTAGCGTTACAAACCTTCCTGCGTTGACACTGTAGCGTCACAGAATTTGTAACGCTGCAGGGTCAGCGTGGGAAATCTTGTAGCGCTACGCCTGTAGCGTGGTACAAGTTCCATTGCTCCATTTCTGTTGAAAAGAAGGAAAAAAGGAAAAAAGGGAAAAAAGAGCAGCGCTGGAAAGTTAACTACGCTACCTTCGTAGCGTTACAAACCTTCCTGCGCTGACACTGTAGGGTCACAGAACTTGTAACCGCAAGGTCAGCGTGAGAAACCTTGTAGCGCTACGCCTGTAGCGTGGTACATGTTCCATCGCTCCATTTCAGTTGAAAAAAAGGTCTAATTAATTCGTTTCACCTTTCCTTAAGCCAACTTTTTAGGTCTAACTCGACCTACGGACGGTTTGGGAAAGGTGACCAAAAAAAGTTGGGACCCTAAAATCCGGGGCCCCTACAACAGCTTAACTTCAAAACATCACAAATTTCAGCTCGCTCATCGGTTTGGGGCACATGACCTATCGTTGTGAAGCTAACGAGACTAGGGGTGAAAGTTCGGTGTGCGGTTTGGACTTTGACCAACTCCAAATCCAAACCATTATATTTCGGTCTTTGATTTTACAATCCAATCCAATCCAAAATATATTATAATCCAAACCAAACCAGACCATAAAATTTCGGTTTTCCGCTTTTGACTCCAAACCAAACCATACTTTTTAAGTACAATTTTTTCTGCTTTTCTTCCCACACATCCTGCTTAATTTTGCTATGCATATAGCTACTATCTAATACCTATTAAACAATCTGCCTAACATAATTACATAACAAGTTGGGAAATTTCAAAGATTAAAGTTTACATTGTAAAATATCAAATTTATACAACCACAATTACTGGAGTTTTAATGGAACCACCACACAAATACAACAATTCAATGATACATCAACAATGATACATAGATAATAGGGTAAATAGACTACTAGTAGAGCAACAATAGAAGTACAAAACAACAAGAACACTAGTACAGGCTTAGCAAGGCGTATCAACAAGTGAACAACGATAGTAATTCCCTTGTTTCATTAATCCACAACTACTTGATCGATATCATCACCAAGTGCCGTATTCTCCAAGTCTAGCAAACAAATATTGAATACAAACAAGTTAAATAAACTTGCAGAAAATTTTACAGTGAAGAGGATAAAAAAAAATAAAATTTAGTTCTCAGGTTCAGAGAAAACTTTTGCTTACTGAATTGCTTGGTGTGTTTTAGTAACTTTTCCCATGATATCACAGCGTTTTTCTTCAACTAAAATCTAATTCATGTAAAAAACAATTTTAGATCAGAAAAAATTTGCCTCAGATAGTATCAATAACAAAAATGTACACATAACTTACACGCTTGTTATGACCTAAGTTATTTGCTAACGCTGTGGTTTATAACTTCTTATTCTTGACTTGGTGTGATATTTTATCCTCTTCTAAATCAATTCCAAAAACAACAACAAAAAAACAAAAACAATTAATCAAATCGAAAAAACTTCATTCATTTCACCAAATAAATCGAAAACCTCAAAAACAAAACGTTTCAGAGAGAATTTGAGTTACCTCATCAAAAATGTCGAAAAAGTGAAGGTGAGTGAAACTGAGAGGAGAGACTGAGAGGCGAAAGTGAAACTGAGAGGCGAAATTGGATTAGTGAAGGTGAGACCG
>PYUH01000036.1:8268176-8310601 GCA_016808085.1 Suaeda aralocaspica
TGGGGAGGGGGAGGGCGGCGAGTGGTGGGGAAGGGTCACCGATGGCCGTTGAGGGTGTGGATAAGGGTAATTAGGTGGTTTTAGGGTTTCTACGAATAGTTTTGTGCACCAAATTAAGAGGGTAGTGGAGGCCCGTTGTTGGTGGAGGCCAGCAGTGGGTGGCAATGGGGTGTAGAGTATTTTATGTGGTGGGGTTAGGGTGATTTGGTTGAGGTATGGTAGTGTAGGTGATAGTGTGGTGGAGACAAGGGAAAAGGAATGCAAAGGATTGGGGAGAGAGTTTGGATGTAAAGGGTTTTAAGGCAATAAGAGGGGAAAAGGGAATGATAAAAAGAAACCTCTAACAAATAACATCAAAGGACATCAAGGATGTTGGTTCCCTTTCCCTTTGATGAATATCCCCAACCATACCGTCCCTTGTTACATTATAAGCACAAAAATTCAATTTCACATGATTGGTTTGAAGAGGAACCCTAGAATTTCTTGTCCATTAGGCTTTTTTTTGTTGTTGTTAATAAAGGGCAATATAATTAGCTTAAAAGAAACAACCATGTAGCATTAGAATACAACATAACTCTAAAAAGAAAAAGTAAAGAGAAACAATGGTCCCAAAAATACTGAAACAACATCAATAGAAATCAAAGTTTGTATCAAACTCCTTTGGAGTTAAAAGATTCATGAAAAAATGAGGGGCCACATTTGTTAAACTTCCAATGAAGTAGTGATCCAGTTCAACTCTATCATTTTTAGCCATAACATTGGCCAGCGTATTTCTTCACCTATTCATATATTGAATCTGACAGCTTGAAGCACGATTCCTTACTTTCCTACAATCATGAATTAAGTGACAAAGGTCTCTCGAATTAGCTATACCATTAATCCTATAAACATTTTGGCAATCCGATTCCAAAATGACATTAGACCACACATTATCAAGGATGAATAAAAGAGCCTAAAAAATAGCTAAAAGCTCATCCTTTGCCGCATCCGTTGCTAGAATTTTTTTTTTTTTTTTTTTTTTTTTTTTATAATCCCTTAATCCAAATTTTCAAAGAATCTTTAATCACTTCACCTATACATGCTTCTATAATGTCTGCTATTGTGTTAGTATCATGAGGAAGCTGAAAATTACTAAACTGAAGCTAAATTGTAGTGAATTGAAGATTTTATTTTAATTTTAATTTTCATTTGAAATTAGATTTTTATTTTTACTTTAAATTTTCCTTTTACTTATTTCTATATTTGATTTTCATTTTTTTTTTTATAATTTATAATTTATTTACTTTTATATTTCATATTTCATATTTTACATATTATATTTATATTTATTTAATCTTAATGCATGTATCATTGATCACCATATATATTAGTGATGTCATAATTGATGATGGTTTAAATTGCAGACAAAGTATGGAGATGTATATGATTGTGTAGATTTTTATAAACAACCCGCATTTGATCATCCGCTATTGAAAAACCACACGTTTCATCCAAAGGTATAGAACTCTTACTTTTAGTTGGTTCTTTTAATTTGAGATCTCAAATAGCAATAACATGTATTTTTGTTGGTCTCACTTTTTCTTCTTGATTTTTTTTTTTTTTTTTTTTTTTTTTTTTTTAAAAAAAACTTTAGATGAAACCAAGTTTTATCCCTAAAACATCATTCTCTCAAGAAAGGAGATTCTTTAGCAATATTAAGCTAAACGATGAATGGTGTCCAGAAGGAACTGTTCCTATTAAAAGAATGAGTAAAAGTGAGTTCATTAAATCAAGACAATTTACAAAGGATTATACTTCAAGAATTATATCTAATGATATAAAAGGAGTACCAGGAGACCATGTAAGTTTCATTTTTCTCCATTTATATTAAAAATGATTTTATCTTTTATGACATTATGTGAGATAAAATCTTTTACTTATTTGATTATTTTTTTTGTGAGCGAAAACCTTTTTACAAAAATCTAGCAACTTAAATTCTTAAAAATTACTTTTGTCGGTTAAAACCTTACATTTTTTTTTGGTGTTGACCACCTTCCAAACATTGACTATGTTTTTTCTTCCTATTTGCACTCCTATCTTTAGTTATATTTATAAAAACCCTTTATTTCTCCTTCTTCCTTCACTTCATCAAGTCAATACACTCTAAATTTTAACAATCAATCTTATTACCCATCTCATCAATTATTCAAGTACCAAATTAATTAAATCATAACTCCCACATCTTAATTATCTTACTTTCTTCCTCAATGTCTTTCTTCCAATTCATCTTCAAAGTTTTGACATTACCCGTTAGTTGCAGCAGCTACAGAATGAATATATACATTTATATGTGGAACCCGCAATGTTTAATTTGTCTCTCACTAACTTCAAACAATACACGGGAAAGTATACTGTGATTTATAGGTATTGGAAACCTTTGGTATTAACACAGCTAGGCAAGTTAGGAGAAAGCATCTACATATAGCACCCCTGGCCTAGAGAAGGCTAGTTGGTAATTTTTACGGGGGGGGGGGAAAAAAATTTAAGTCAGAAATATGTATTTTTAAGTCAAGATGTATGTATTTCAAATCATAATTTTTATCAAGTCATGATGCAAAATTTTTAAGTTACAAAATTAATTTTAAGTTCAAGTCAAAGATATATGCTTTTAAGTCAATAAAAAATACAATTGTCCTCTGGGCCAGCTATCCTCTTGATATATCACAGCTCACAAGTTAGATGTGCAAGTATAACCTCCCAAAACTAATTATTTTTTGATTGAATAAACAAGAAAAGTACCAATCAACTATATATATTAAAACGTAAGACACATAGACTTTACCAACTAAGCTATGCATTACCATTGTTATCTTTTCATACAACAAATTACAATATCATGTATTGCAAAATAAATAAAAACTTCAATGTAAAGCAAATGTCAAATAACTCTTAATGATATTTTTTTAATATGTATGTTAAATTACATAAATGTATAATGAATAACAATAAACAATTGCTTTGTGATTATCTTTTAACATATTGTGTGTGATCATTTCATATTCAGCTTTTTACCCCAATATCATAATTGTTCTTTCACTCCAATGCTTTAAATTTCTCTAGGAATCGTGTATTCATGTTAAAAAATACTAACCGTCCAAAATATAATTATTCTCAAACAAATTCAACTCACATAAATCCCTAATGATGAATAAATCATTGCTTGAGAGAAAAAACATTAACAAATGATTATATTTGAAAACAATTAATCATCTATATATAATTTGCTAAAACATTTTTATTGCTAACCCAAAAGGGTTTCATATACACTCGTACTTAATATTTCATCTTATCAATTTTAAGTTTAATTTTAAGATTTTTTTAAAAAACTACTTAGTTAAAACTTATAAAATTTATTTAGTAAGCCTTAAACTATTTTTTGTATCAAATGATCCGACCAGAGCAACGCCCGGAATTGAAGCTAGTTGAATGTTAAATTAAAACAAGAAAAATTGAACACAAGAACCCCAATTAACTACTTTATACTAGTTAATGTATTGAGAAAGAACATATTTAAGGAAGATGAATTTAAAAGAAAAGAGGTGGTGAAGGACCAAAGGTATTTGTAATAGAAATTTTGTAAAAAAAAATGAATGCAAAATTTGGAAGGGTAAGGACGAGTGCAATTAGGTGGTCACTGTCAGAGAACAAGAGTCAATGTTTGCTAATGTTTCATTTGACGAATTAAAAAAATAATTCAAGGTTTTAAGTTGCGAGATATTTTTTAAAAGGTTTCTTCTTGTAAAATAAAATTGATAATAATAATAATAATATATTATTAATATTATTATTGTTATTATTATTACACTAATTATGGAATTCAGTTTAAAAATGACACTATGCACAAACTTTTATTTGAATACATGGAATCTATATCTCATGTTAAAATACTTTTTCAATGGCGTGAATATTATTACAGTCATTAATTTACAAATTATGTACTTCGTATATCTTTAATTATTCATAGATAAAATTCTATCTCTTAAATTCTCACAGCTTATATTTTTTTCGAAAAAATTATTATTCATTCTTTTATCATGCTGGCTAAATTTGCATCCAAGTTTGCTTTTGTGAAATAAATGGTAATTTATTTATTTGTTAGGACAATTATATAAATTAAAAACAAATGAATTTAGCTTTAATTGATAAAATCATAAGTGGCGCTTGATGTGATCCCACATTATTCTATGAAGTATGTTATAAATAATTTATTTTTTGTGTGACATTATCAGTTTGCAATTTTGGAAACAAATACTGGCCCAAGCACATTATATAAAGGAGTAGGAGGCATATTTAGTGTTCATGGTGGTTTACCGATTAAACCATCTCAATACTCATCCGCAGGATTGATTATGCGAAATGGGAATGATCTTGTACAATATGGATGGACAGTAAGTTATTAGTCAAGTACCACTCATAACATTCAACGATACGCCATTTATACAACTAGAAATCAATTTGTTTAATTAAGTTGTTTTTGCACAGAGCTACATATGATTTACTTGCCCTGATAACAATTCTATCAGATTCTCTTCCTTATCTTTTCACTTGCGAGATGTTTTGTTAAACATCTCACTGTGAGGTATTAGGAATTCCCCAACTTTCTAAGTAGAATAAACATTTTCTTTTCTTTTGCAGATTAACCCTTCATTAAACCATGACAATCGTACTCGTTTTTTCCAATACTTCAGTGTAAGTTGTTTGTTCATTTATCATTTTTAGCATCATTTTTCGTGATGTTACAAAGGCACTTTAAATTTTAATTTGTTATAATCATACATCAAAATAAAAGATTTCGATGACCTAATATGTTTATCTAAGTGTCTAAGAAAAGTTAGATACTTCCTCCGTAATTTTTATAGTTACACCAATATCTATTTAGTAAATTCCTTATTACCCTGTGTAGTATTTTTTGTGTTTGTCACCTCTTTTTTTTTTTTTTTTAAAAAAAGTATCTATCTATAATCAAGCTAGACCTGAGGAGGGAAATTTCGTAATTAGATAAATTTTTTATTCAAGTTAGAAATATGCATTTTCAAGTCAGAATAGACCTTTTTCAAATCACAATTTTTATCATGTCATCTTCAAGTCACTAAACTGATTTTTGTAAGTCAGGTGTACATGTTTTCAAGTCATAATGTCTTATTTTCAAGTTGTAAGAACAACAAAGTCCTGTGGGGTAACTAAGCTATTTGTATATCACTTCTCCTCCTTTTCTCCATTCATCACACGATTTCCATCCTTTCTATGGATTTATCGCCAACACCCATATTTTGTCTAATATTACGTGTGAAGAAATTTGTTACTACTAAAAAATACGGATTAAGTGATATCTAATTACCTACTTGTTGAATCTCATCATGTTTAATACCTCATGCCTAAATCTAGCTCAAGTTTGAATTGCAGCTTAATAGACGAAGCTACATGAATATTTAGAAGAGTATGTACGCAAACATGCTTTTGATACAATCTAATTAATATAATTTATCTAATTTAATAAATAAAATAGCTTGTATCAAAGCATTGCACCTAAAAAACAACCACTTAAGCGAACAAAAAACAAATAAATAAATAAATAAATAAATAAATAAATAATAATAATAATAATAATAATAATAATAATAATAATAATAATAATAATAATAATAATAATAATAATAATAACCCATATATACCACTACCTAAAACCTATTTGTTACCCCAAAAGTTTAAACACCGTCATGTAACCCAAACTTAAATAAAAAAAGAGTCAAAGAGTGAAAGAATTTTTGGAAAAGAGGAAGAGAACTTATTGGTTTTGCGGTGATGGGGTTTGGCATGTAGGAGGTTGTGAGATTGTAAATTTTTTTTACAATTGATGCTGCACTAAAATGTTCACAAGTTTTTACTTAAAAATTTAAAATGATAATAGTTGCATATTTAAAATCTTTTCAACTTAATATTAAAGTTTATTTTTTTTTGTAAATTCAGTTCCCAAAAAATTAATTCTGGTTACCTAATTAAATTTTATGATATATTTAACATTTTTAATTAATAAATTTGTACTTACTATTCATAATTTTTCAGGCCGGCACAACACATTGTTTTAATATTCAATGTCCTGGATTCGTTAATCTGCCTGGTTTACCAATCGATCTTGTCTTTGAAAAAGTAACAAGAAGTTGGTTTTACGCACGGGTAATAGATTTAATTATTTATAAGGTATGAAAAGTATTTTATTTTGCCTTTGTTCACACCAAAAATTTTGCTTCCAAATTACAAACCAATTAGTTTTTCATGGAACACTCATATGGAGCATGTTTACAAATCAAATATTAGCTTCGTATGACATCCAAATTGTATGAAAATGTTATATTAACTTCTAGAAAATGGATCTAAAAAAAAATAATAAGTTAAAATTGTCAAAAACTACCTATTTAATATCAATTTGTGCGAACAACTACCTATTAAAAACTTTTAGTTACTAAACTACCTTTTATACTTGTTCTGATTTGGTAGCACTACCTAGTGTTGGATTTTTGTTGATTTTCCGGTTGTAGGGCCTACTTTAGACCATTTCCCCCCAAAATAGCTTGTGTAATTACCTTTCTACCCTTGTATATTAAAAACTCTTCTTCCCCATCTTATTTATCTCTCTCCTCTTGCCCACTCCTATTTTCATATTTTGGCATCATCATCTATCAACAATGGTAGCCAACAACCATCAATAATCAACAACTCACCACCTCTGCCGGCCCACCACCACCGAACCACCCATAACAACAACTCTCAAAAAAACTACCACCACCGCCGAATGACCACTCAACAAATGGCCATCCATAACAAACCCAACACCTATTTCCTCCTTTTGTTCACCATTCTACCAAGCACTTCATGTGAATAAGGTAGCCAACAACCTACCACTACCGTAATTGATAACCCCAACTACACATACATCTACAATTTCAATCGAAAACCCAATCAAAACCCAAAACCCCAAATTAAAATCCTAAATCATTCATTACCCTAAAATCCAAATTGAAAGACCCACTGCAACTTTAATTCAAATTTTAACATCATTCGAAAACCCAATTGTAAACCATGTAAAGATTGATTGAACAAATATGTATGAATTTGCAAATGTTTATTATAATAGGAGATTTTCTTTTAATCTTGTAGATGGCTACTGTAAATGAAAATTTAATGTTCATTGTTTAGCTTAGATCTTTTGTTATTTTGATAATAGATAATAACTCACTCTTGAAGCTAAGTTTACATGCCTTAACATCGACAACTCATCCACAAAAAAGAAAAACAGTGAGTTATTCTTAATGCGTTAGTGTCATCATCTCTAATCTCTATAGTTCAACAATCATGAATACTGATTAGAGTATATCAGCAAGAGTATTAAAGATTGAAGTTTTTTTTTTTTTTTTTTTTTTTTTTTTTTTTTTTTTTTTTTTATATAAAGAATAGGGAAACAGATTGAAGCTTTCTGATAAATTTATTAGTAAATCTCTGTTTTATAGCATAGTTAAGAAATAACTAATTAAGTGCAAAAAATTATAATGGGTATTTTGTTAATTTTATTAGCAATAATTATGTAATAATTAGAAGAATTAAAAGGGTAATTACACTTGCTGTTTTGGGGGAAAATTGTCAAAAGTAGGCCAAATAATCGGAAAATCAACAAAAATCCGGCACTAGGTAGTGCTACCAAACCGGAATGACTATAATAGGTAGTTTAGTAACTAAAATTTTTTAATAGGTAGTTGTTCACAAATACTAACATTTGATAGGTAATATCTAACAATTTTGGCTAATAATAATATACTCCTACAAAATGGCTAGAGTGCTCAACCTCTTTCAATTGTTTCAACAAATTTAATTTATAAGAATTTTCGTTCGTTGATCCTTGAATAGTTTAATCACTTCAACAAATAAATAAATAAATAAATAATATGCCTCCATTATCACATATGTCATGCTATCATTGATTGAAGGTGGACATGTTAAAAAATTAAAACTTTCCTTACTTGAACATACATACTGACAGACTCTGACACATATTTCCTAAAGTAGTAATATATGAAATACATATTTCACAAATTAAGAAATATATGAGATACATTGGGAAGCATAATTGTTGGAGCATTATGTTCAATCATGAATCTATATGATATTCGGAAGAGTCCCAAAGAATTCTATGTGAATATAGGCCTAACAAAATTAATGAAATGTTTGTCCATCACTAAGTTCTAAGTTCCAGGTATTTATATAGTAATATAGTACATATGGGCTTTAATTGGATCATGGATATGTTAAAAGTTTAGTGTATAAACTATTTTGAAAGAGATGCAATGTGTGTTAGAAACGAAGTTGTTCTAGCTACTAAAATCATTTGAAATTGAAATTGAAATTGAAAAGGACCCCAAAGATGGAAATTGGTGGCTAGGTTTTGGACCTCCAGCAAAACGCCAATTCTTTGGATTTTGGCCACACCAAATCTTCTCATCATTGACAGATTCTGCATCTTACATTGCTGTTGGAGGGGAAGCATATGGTCCACTTTCTGATCGCCTCCCAGCAATGGGAAATGGTTATTATCCGTCAATAAATGACGTCGGATTTTCAGCATTTTGTTGTAACTTCATAGTTCTTGATGAAGATTACCTCGTAATTAAAGATCCTCAAAATACAAGAGCATTTTCAGATGATTCGCATTACGGTGTTCATGATGTAGGGACGAAGAGTATACTATATAAGAAATATGGAAGGATGGTGTACTATGGTGGTACTACTAAACGATGGGAAAATCCTACTTAATAAATTTGTAATTCAATCGATATATTAGGCAAACATCCCCCAAATAAAATAAAGAAAACATATAAACAATATTGATTTGTATCGGAGCATAAACCTATTCTTGTGCTTAGAATGTTTATTTTTGAAAGTAACATATTATTTTGGTTTGCTTAGATTTGTTATTAGTTAGAGTTTGTCCTCCAAAATTGCAAGCCTCACTCCATAAAATTCAAATTTGCCATTCTATAACCAACATTATGTCATTCTTGTTTTTTTCTCTTTTTTTTTTTTTTTTTTTTTTTTTTTTATAAATTTACTTATTATTTCTTAATCATGTCAGAGGGTCATTGATCTTCGTTTGTTTCTTTGTAACAAAACAACATTACTGAAAACTAAAAATTGGATAAATAAGCATTGAGTAGGAAAAATTCATAATTGAGTGCTAATGCTAGTGCTAACTATTAATTTAATACATGCAAAAATTGATATCAATAGTTTTTCAATATACCATTGACATGTACCTAGAAAAGAAGCAAAATGATAAGGTAGCAAATGCATTTTACTGATATGCATGTACCAAAAAAATAGAGCAACAATAGAAATATTATGCTGTAAAATTTGCAATCCTAAATGAGTACAAAGCTGCATTCAAAAACCAAAAATATAAATCAGTATAACACTAACTTCTTCCTAGAATTTAGTCCTAAATCAAAAATGAATTTATTTATTCTTAGATGCAGTAGCCAAACACTGTTGACAATTGCTGCATTTGATGGTTTTTACTTCTCTTTCCTTTCCTTTCCTTTCCTCTTCTCATCATGAGGCCTTTTCCTATTTTAAGAAGGCCTACCTACCTCTCTTCTCATCACAGGAAGCTCAATGGTTGGAAGGTTACTTTCGGGCCATTGTTCTCTGTCTGGTATAGAATTAATACCCATGTGCATTATACCTTTTAGCTGACCACCATTCATGCACAAATTTGAATTGTAACGGTCAAATACAGCTCCCATACCATGCTTGTAGGGTATTCCTGTTAACTGCCTATAATGAAATATAATTGGTATTTTTGATTGTGCATAGAAGAGAGCAATGGAGCAGATATTAATCGTAAGGGTGTGTTTACTTCAGCAGAAAATAGCTGAGCTGAACTAAACTGAATGGAGCTGAACTGGTTTTAAGCAAAATTAAAGCTAGAAAACTGAGCTAAACTGAACTGATTTTAAGTTTAAGTAAACAACAGGCCCTAAGTGTAGTCATCTCCTAAAATTTTAATCAACTAAACTACTAACCTATAATTGATTTGATATGATGGAGTAGAAACAAAGTTCCATAATTTACAGAATCCTCTTCCTCAACAGGACTCAACATGTGTCCCGTTACGGATAGCCTGTCAATTCCCACAAATCTTAGTTCTAATTATACAAAAATTTCACACCTTTTCTTCTTAATATAAAACTCATGTTGTAAAAGTTAGTTAATCAAAAACCAACGCTAAATGCTTGATATATATTATGTATGCTAAAGATAGGCATAATGGGATATGTAGTTAGTGGAGCCATTATCTTTCACTTTCTTTCCTTGAATGTTAGACAACAGTATGTCTATACTCTTTTTCTTTATTTTCATATGATAAACAACAACAACAGCACTACAATATCGAAATTCCAATCAAATTCCTAACATGCATTATAAACCAAGATAAAAACAAAGCTTTAAGCAACAAAATGAATAACAACAACTAAAGAAAATTAAAAACATGAACACCAATTCTTAAAAGCAACATGTAGTAGAATAGTGTTGATCACACATCATTAAACAAACCAATAGCATAATTGAAAACCAAGATGAAGAAAAAAGCAAAACGAAAAAACAAATTCGCAACACTTACCAATTGATGATCAGTAGAATCTTAAGGGCTTTCATATTTCAATTTTAGTCGTGATTGGAGTTAGAGAAAAAAGCAAAGGAGTAATCGAATGAATGAAGGTTTGATAGAAAATAAGGTGAAGGGTTTAATGGGCTTTATTGCTATGTAGGACCATTATTAGGTTAGTAGTTTAAAACCTTTTAACCATAGTCAAATTAATTAATCACATTAAGCTAAAAATTATCATTATGTTATAAACTTCTACCAAGGCAGCACTAAGTTCTCAGAAAAGACACACACCCCGCCACAAATAACACACGTGATAAAAAAGAAGGTTTGAGTTAAGACACGCGCCTCCTTAACTTTCGTCGGACAACTATCGACGCCAACTCGCCGGAGAACGTCGCCGCCGACAGTATTGCGCCACTGTTGAGTTCGTCGTCGTCATATTAATTTAAATTATGTCAAACATAGCAAAACTTGAATTTGCGGCCCTTGATATTACTGGAAAGAATTATTTGTCCTGGATATTGGATGCTGAAATTCATCTAGATGCAAAAGGTCTTGGAAAAACTATCAAAGCAGGAAATCAAACAGTCAAGACAAAGCTAAAGCTATGATATTCCTTCGCCATCACCTTCATGAGGCTCTTAAGACTGATATTTAACTATGAAAGACCCAATGGTGCTTTGGAATAATTTAAAGGAAAGGTACGACCACCAGAAAAACGTTATCCTCCCTCAAGCTCGTTATGAATGGCTTAATTTAAGATTACAAGATTTTAAATCAGTAAGTGAGTATAACTCAGCCATGTTTAGAATCACTTCTAAACTGAAATTATATGGAGAAAAAATAACTGATGATGATATGTTGGAAAAAACAAATACCACTTTTCACAAGGATAATCTCTTATTGAGTAAACAATATCGTGAAAAGGGCTTTAAAAAATATTCTGAATTGATATCTTGTCTTCTAGTGGCTGAACAAAATGATGAGCTTTTATTGAAAATTCATGAATCACGGCCAACTGGCTCTACTGCATTCCCTGAAGTGAATGCTGCATCCCACAATGGGATACGAATTAACAATAGAGGCCCTGCCAGCAGCAGTGGTCGAGGTCGTGGTGGAAGTCATGGCCGCAGAAGAGGTCGTGGATATTATAGAGGTAGAGGTGGTCATTTCAAAAACTCATATTCTCACCGGAAGTGGGATAATGAGGATGGTAGTAAAAAGCATGAGAAGGCTAAAAGTGAGACTATGTGTTATCGTTGTGGAGGAAAGGGCGACTGGTCTCGTATATGTCGTACGCCAAAGCATCTTGTTGACTTTTATCAGCAGTCTCTAAAAAGGAAAGGAAAGAAAGTGGAGACTAACTTGGTATATGAAGATGGCGAAGGTGATTTTGATAATGGTGATACAACTCACCTGGAGGTTGCAGATTTCTTCACCACCCCTGAAGGGAATAATTAAGTCAATAATAATTATGTCTATTAGCAAATAAAGATTTAGTAGTTTACATTCATAATTTAGCTAGAATAATTTATGTTATTTACTTTGGCTTTGTTATTTTATGCATGAACTTGATAGTTTAATAGTTTGTTTTGTGCTTTAAGACTTTGTTACTTTAATCTTATTTTAGTTACTTTGAATATTTGGATATTTTAGGATATGTTATTTACTTTCTATTATTTTATTTGAAGAACATGAATGCTCTCCAAGCTCAATTAACAATAAATGGTGAAGAAATATGTCTAGCTGATAGTGCAACTACTCATACAATACTTAAAAATAAGAGATATTTTTCTCAATTGATGATGAATATTATAAGTGTGAATACTATATCCGGTAGTGCAAACATTATTGAAGGCTCCGGAAGAGCAACTATATTGATGCCTATGGGAACAAAATTCGAAATTGTTGATGCTTTGTACTCCCCTAAGTCTCAAAGAAATTTATTGAGTTTTAAAGATATCCGTCAAAACGGATACCATATTGAGACAATAAGTGAAGGAAATAATGAATTCCTTCAAATTACGAGTATAACCCAAGGCACTAAGCAGGTTTTGGAGAGATTATCTGCACTCTCCACTGGCTTGTACTACACAAAGATTAATGTTATTGAGACATATGCTATTGTAAACCAGAAGTTTACAGATAGCTTTATAGTTTGGCATGACCGGTTAGGCCATCCCGGTTCATCAATGATGCGAAAAATAATTGAAAATTCACATGGACATTCTTTGAAGAGCCAGCAGATTCTTCAAAATGATTATTCTTGTGCTGCTTGCTCCCAAGGTAAGTTGATCATTCGGCCATCACCAGCGAAAATAAATTGTGAATCTATTTCTTTCCTTGAACGTATACAAGGAGACATATGTGGATCAATATATCCACCATATGGACCATTTAGATATTTTATGGTTTTAATCGATGCATCGACTAGATGGTCACATGTGTCCTTACTATCAACCCGCAACCTGGCGTTTGCGAGGTTACTTGCTCAATTGATAAGATTACGAGCACAATTTCCAGATTTTCCTATTAAGAATATACGTCTGGATAATGCTGGTGAATTTACTTCAAAGGCTTTTAATGATTATTGTATTGCTATTGGAATTAATGTTGAACATCCTGTAGCACATGTTCATACACAAAATGGTCTTGCAGAATCACTAATTAAACGTCTTCAGTTGATTGCTAGACCATTACTTATGAAGTCGGATCTACCGATTTCTACTTGGGGACATGCTATTTTACATGCTGCAGCACTAATTCGCATCAGGCCAACCAGTAAACATAAATTCTCCCCATCACAATTGGTTTGTGGTCAGGAACCAGATATTTCCCATCTAAGAATTTTCGGATGTGCTGTGTATGTTCCAATTGCTCCACCACAACGCTCTAANTCAATTGCTTCACCACAACGCTCTAAGATGGGTCCTCAAAGGAGGCTGGGCATATATGTCGGGTTTGAATCCTCATCAATAATTAGATACCTAGAGCCATTAACAGGGGATCTATTTACTACTCGTTTTGCAGATTGTCACTTTAACGAGTTAGTTTTCCCAGCATTAGGGGGAGAGAACACGCAGCTGGAAAAAGAAATAAGTTGGAATGAATCATCATTAAATCACCTTGATCCTCGCACTAAACAATGTGAATTGGAAGTCCAAAAGATAATTAATTTACAAAGCTTAGCAAATCAATTGCCAGACGCATTTACTGACCTAAATAGAGTAACTAAGTCACATATACCAGCTGTAAATGCTCCTATCAAGATTGATGTCCCTGAAGGACAATCTCATGAGTCTAAGGCACGCCTGAAGCTTGGTAGACCAGTAGGTTCCAAAGATAAGAATCCTCGGAAAAGAAAAGGAGCAATGATAAGTAATGGCCAGATTGAGGAAGCAATAAATGAAGGATCTCCAGAAGAGACCATAGACATGACAAATGATAGTGTTCTAGAAGAACCTCAGGTACCTGAAAATGAAGAGATCTCAACAGATTATGTCATGTCTAGAATAACTTGGAACCGAAATGAAATCGACGTCGATGATGTGTTTGCATATAATGTAGCACTTGATGTTATGAATGAAAAAGAGGATCATGAGCCTAAGTCCATTGAAGAATGTAGGAAAAGAGATGATTGGCCAAAATGGAAAGAAGCAATTGATGCAGAATTGAAATCACTTGCAAAGAGAGAAGTATTTTGGCCGGTAGTTCGTATACCTGAAGGTGTAAAACCAGTGGGATATAAATGGGTCTTTGTGCGGAAAAGAAATGGAAAGGGTGAAATTGTGAGACACAAAGCACGTTTAGTTGCACAAGGATTCTCACAAAGACCTGGTATTGATTTTGAGGAGACATATTCTCCTGTGGTGGATGCAACTACTTTCAGATTCTTAATTAGTCTGGCAGTAAGACATGGACTTGATTTACGACTAATGGATGTTGTAACAGCTTACTTATACGGCCCACTTGATAGTGATATATACATGAAACTCCCGGAAGGTTTCAAGTTGCCTGAAGCAACTGGTTCGCGTTCTCGAGAACAACATTGTATTAAGTTAAATAGATCCCTTTATGGATTGAAACAATCAGGGCGTATGTGGTACAATCGCCTTAGTGAATATTTGTTGAAAGAAGATTATAAAAATGACCCTATTAGCCCTTGTATTTTCATAAAGAAATTCGGGTCAGGTTTTGTGATTATTGCTGTCTATGTTGATGATTTGAATATCATTGGAACTCCAGAAGAGATTCCAATAACAGTGGAATACTTGAAAAAAGAGTTTGAAATGAAAGATCTTGGTAAGACAAAATTTTGTTTAGGGCTACAAATTGAGCACCTAAAAGAAGGAATCCTTGTGCATCAAACTACATACACAGAGAAGGTGCTCAGAAGATTTTATATGGATAAAGCACATCCGTTAACTAGCCCAATGGTTGTAAGATCACTAGATGTTGATAAAGATCCTTTTCGCCCTCGGGAAAATGATGAAGAGATTCTTGGTCCTGAAGTACCATATCTAAGTGCAATAGGAGCATTGATGTACCTTGCTAGTCATACAAGACCCGACATATCATTCTCTATCAATCTATTAGCAAGGTTTAGCTCATGTCCTACCCGAAGGCATTGGAATGGGGTTAAGCATATATTTCGCTATCTACAAGGTACGAAAGATAAAGGTTTGTTCTTTTCTAACACCTCCAAAGAAGAATTAGTTGGTTTTGCAGATGCAGGGTATTTATCAGATCCTCATGTTGCTCGATCACAAACTGGATATGTATTTACATATGGTGGTACCGCAATCTCTTGGCGTTCCATGAAACAAACCATTGCTGCTACTTCTTCTAATCATGCAGAAATTTTAGCAATTCATGAGGCTAGTCGAGAATGTGTATGGCTAAGGTCTCTAATTCAGCACATACAAGAAGATTGTGGTCGTTTATGTGGAAAACAAGCTCCGACTACATTATATGAAGACAATGCAGCCTGTATTGCACAACTCAAGGAAGGGTACATTAAAGGTGACATGACGAAGCATATTTCGCCAAAGTTTTTCTTCACCCATGACCTTTAGAAGAATAGCGAGATTAGTGTCCAACAAATTCGATCAAGCGAAAATTTAGCAGATTTATTTACCAAGGCGCTTCCTACTGCTACATTCAAGAAATTAGTTCATCAAATCGGGTTGCGTCATCTCAAGGATCTCAACGGATGATATCATGAGGGGGAGTCAATGCGCGCTGTACTCTTTTTCCCNCGGGTTGCGTCATCTCAAGGATCTCAACGGATGATATCATGAGGGGGAGCAATGCACGCTGTACTTTTTTCCCTTAGCTATGGTTTTTCCCACTGGGTTTTCCTGTTAAGGTTTTTAATGAGGCAGCATTGCACATGCGCATTATAAAATGATGTATAATTGATTTATAATGGACCTCCAAGGGGGAGTGTTATAAAATATTGTTATTTGGTGGATGTCCATTATACCCCTTTGGTATAATCTAGAACATTCTGGATACTAGGGTTTACTATACAGGAAACCCTTAATGCTTATATATATATATATATTTTGGTACTGAATAAGAAGATAGATTTTATTCTCTCCCACAAATACTCTCTACTATACCCTATTTTCTATAACAGTTTGTTATTAATTTGTTATTTGTTGAGGTTNCAAACACTCTCTACTAAAACCCTAGTTTATAACACATTAATGTTATGTTTTAAAAGTAATTAAAAGTTTAGGCCTGCCGTTGATAATTAAAAAAATACGGGGCTACCAATGATAATTTAAAAAAGTATAGGGCTACCATTGATAATTTCCCAATATATAAAAACAGAATTTGTTTTTCTTTTATAGGATTTGTTTAGCTAGTTAGTATCTTTTACTAACATAGAATCTAGTTTATATTTTAATTTCTGTATATTTTTTTGTGAGCGAAAGAAAATGTTTTTGTCTTTCACCTATTTATTAGAGTTTTACAAATATCTCTCTATCTTACTTGTTACTATACTTTTACACTATGGACATTGTAAAATTTAGGAGTGAGTGAAGATTAGGGATCGTCATGTGGCGGGTTTGGAGCATGTCTAAGTGGACCCAGTCCAAAACCCGGATTTTGGGGTACGGATCCAAACCAGCCCCAAATCCAATGGGTCTACAATATCTGGACCCTTACCTAGACCTCTAGGTTAGGTGGATCTGTAAACGGGTCTAAGTTATATAATAATTATTGCATTCAAAAATAAATTGAGTATTATTCTATCAAACTTATGTGTTGAATACGAGCACAAATCTCAGTACAATTATGAGTTCAGACCAAAACGAAATCAAATTAATCAAATTAATTACATACGAATTAAGGTTAATTACATATGAGTGCATAAAAGTTCATATGAGATAACTATAGATTACTTACATACAAAATCATGAGTTAAAGATTGTTTACATATTTTTCTATATACATATATACTCTTATATATAATATATTTATATATATAAAGTTAATGGCCATGGAGTAGGTTTAGGGTGGGTCTGGGTCCGAATTAATGAGAACTAGACCCAGATACATTTAGTTATCCAAGACCTAGATCCGCCCCAGATTCATTGGGTCTAAAAAAATTAGATCCATACCCTTATAAATGAGGCAAGGCCACAAGGTCTGTGACGGATCTTGGACCCATGACTAGGGATGATCACAAGTCAAAGAGCTATCAGTGTATCATATTATCATCAAGTGATATTTTCTAAAGAATCAGCAATTAACTTTTCCCTTTCCTCTTCCTTCTTTTTCAACCTTCCCAATATCACATTATATCACATACTTCGTAATTTTTTCAGTTTTTCCAAACAAATCATATATTGATTCTTAATAATTACTTTCTAATCATCTTGGAAAATTCAATTAATCAATTAGTAGATTTTTTTCTTGCAAATTTTTTTAGCAACGTGTAGAAATTTTTTTCTCAATTTCAAGTTAATTCTCATCAACAATGGTAATTACCATTGACGAATCTAAAAAAATTAAAAACCGATGAAGATGATTGGTCGTCTCTTTCTAATTGACGTAGATGGGCGATGATATTGTTTTTGAAAACTGCAACGATGAAGATAAAAAAATGGCGGAAATAAGGGCTTTGTTTTGCAGAAAAAAATATTCTATGTGTTTTAAAATATTGATATATTGTGGATGCCCATTACATTTCTTATGTATCTAGAATATTTCGGAAAGTAGGGTTAGTCTACAAGAAACCCTTATTGCTTATGTATATATATATATATATCCCTTGTTAATGAATAAGATGACAGATCTATTCTACTCTCCCACAAATATTCTCTACTGAAAACCCTATTTCATAATATGTTATCAAAACGAAATCTATCCAACTGAACAGAAGAAACTACTAAGATATAAGAACATGAATGCTCTCCAAGCTCAATTAACAATAAATGGTGAAGAAATATGTCTAGCAGGTAGCGCAACTACTCATACGATACTTAAAAATAAGAGATATTTTTCTCAATTGATGATGAATAATATAAGTGTGAATATTATATCCGGTAGTACAAGCATTGTTCAAGGCTCCGGAAGAGCAACTATATTGATGCCTATGGGAACAACATTCAATATTGTTGATGCTCTTTACTCCCCTAAGTCTCAAAGAAATTTATTGAGTTTTAAAGATATCCGTCAAAACGGATACCATATTGAGACAATAAGTGAAGGAAATAAAGACTTTCTTCAAATTACGAGCATAACCCAAGGACTAAGCATGTTTTGGAGAGATTGTCTGCACTCTCCACTGGTTTATACTACACAAAGATTAATGCTATTGAGACATATGTTATTGTAAACCAGAAGTTTACAGATAGCTTCATAGTTTGGCATGACCGGTTAGGCCATCCCGGTTCATCAATGATGATAAAAATAATTGAAAATTCACATGGACATTCTTTGAAGAGCCAACAGATTCTTCAAAATGATTATTCTTGTGCTGCTTACTCCCAAGGTAAGTTGATCGTTTGGCCATCACCAGCGAAAATAAATTATGAATCTATTTCTTTCCTTGAACGTATACAAGGAGACATATGTGGATCAATATATCCACCATATGGACCATTTAGATATTTTATGGTTTTAATCGATGCATCGACTAGATGGTCACATGTGTCCTTACTATCAACCCGCAACATAGCGTTTGCGACGTTACTTGCTCAATTGATAAGATTACGAGCACAATTTCCAGATTTTCCTATTAAGAATATATGTGTGGATAATGTTGGTGAATTTACTTCACATGCTTTTAATGATTATTGTATGGCTATTGGAATTAATGTTGAACATCCTGTATCACATGTCCATACACAAAATGGTCTTGCAGAATCACTAATTAAACGCCTTCAGTTGATTGCTAGACCATTACTTATGAAGTCGGATCTACCGATTTCTACTTGGGGACATGCTATTTTACATGCTGCAGCACTAATTCGCATCAGGCCAACCAGTAAACATAAGTCCTCCCCATCACAATTGGTTTGTGGTCAGGAACCAGATATTTCCCATCTAAGAATTTTTGGATGTGCTGTATATGTTTCAATTGCTTCACCACAACGCTCTAAGATGGGTCCGCAAAGGAGGCTGGGCATATATGTCAGGTTTGAATCCCCATCAATAATTAGAAACCTAGAGCCATTAACAGGGGATTTATTTACTATTCGTTTTGCAGATTGTTACTTTAACGAGTCAGTTTTCTCAATATTAGGGGAGAGAACAGGCAGCTCGAAAAAGAAATTAGTTGGAATGAATCATCATTAAATCATCTTGATCCTCATACTAAACAAGGTGAATTGGAAGTTCAAAAGATAATTAATTTACAAAGCTTAGAAAATCAATTGCCAAACGCATTTACTGACCTAAATAGAGTGACTAAGTCACATATACCAGCTGTAAATGCTCCTATCAAGATTAATGTCCATGAAGGACAATCTCATGAGTCTAAGGCACGCCTAAAGCCTGGTAGACCAGTAGGTTCCAAAGATAAGAATCATCCGAAAAGAAAAGGAGCAATGATAAGTTATGGCCAGATTGAGGAAGTAATAAACAAAGGATCTCAAGAAGAGACCATAGACATGACAAATGATAGTGTTCTAGAAGAACCTTAGGTACCTGAAAGTGAAGAGATCTCAGCAGATTATGTCATGTCTAGAATAACTTGGAACCGAAATGAAATCGACGTCAATGATGCATTTGCATATAATGTAGCACTTGATATTATGAATGAAAAAGAGGATCATGAGCCTAAGTCCATCGTTGAATGTAGGAATAGAGATGATTAGCGAAAATGGAAAGAAGCAATTGATGTAGAATTGAAATCAATTGCAAAGAGAGAACTATTTGGGCCATTAGTTAGTATACCTGAAGGTGTAGAACCAGTGGGATATAAATGGGCCTTTGTGCGGAAAAGAAATGAAAAGGGTGAAATTGTGAGACACAAAGCACGTTTAGTTGCATAAGGATTCTCACAAAGACCTGGTATTGATTTTGAGGAGACATATTCTCCTGTGGTGGATGCAGCTACTTTCAGATTCTTAATTAGTCTGGCAGTAAGACATAGACTTGATTTATGACTAATGGATGTTATAACAGCTTACTTATGCGGCCCCCTTGATAGTGATATATACATGAAGCTCCAGGAAGGTTTCAAGTTACCTGAAGCAACTGGTTCATATTCTCGAGAACAACATTGTATTAAGTTAAATAGATCCCTTTATGGATTGAAACAATCAGGGCGTATGTGGTACAATCGCCTTAGTGAATATTTGTTGAAAGAAAATTATAAAAATGACCCTATCAGCCCTTGTATTTTCATAAAGAAATTTGGGTCAGGTTTTGCGATTATTGCTGTCTATGTTGATGATTTGAATATCATTGGGACTCTAGAAGAGATTTCAATAACAGTGGAATACTTGAAAAAGGAGTTTGAAATGAAAGATCTTGGTACGACAATATTTTGTTTAGGGCTACAAATTGAGCACCTAAAAGAAGGAATCCTTGTGCATTAAACTACATACACAGAGAAGGTGTTTAGAAGATTCTATATGGATAAAGCACATCCGTTAACTAGCCCTATGGTTGTAAGCTCACTTGATGTTAATAAAGATCCCTTTCGCCCTTGGGAAAATAATGAAGAGATTCTTGGTCCTGAAGTAACATATCTAATTGCAATAGGAGCATTAATGTATCTTGCTAGTCACACAAGACCCGACATATCATTCTCTATTAATCTATTAGCAAGGTTTAGCTCATCTCCTACCCGAAGGCATTGAAATGGAGTTAAGCTTATATTTCGCTATCTACAAGGTACGAAAGATAAAAGTTTGTTCTTTTCTAACACCTCCAAAGAAGAATTAGTTGGTTTTGCAGATGCAGGGTATTTATCAGATCCTCATGTTGCTCGATCAAAAACTGGATATGTATTTACATATAGTGGTACCGTAATCTCTTGGCGTTCCATGAAACAAACCATTGCTGCTACTTCTTCTAATCATGCAGAAATTTTAGCAATTCATGAGGCTAGTCGACAATGTGTATGGGTAAGGTCTCTAATTCAGCACATACAAGAAGATTGTGGTCTATTATGTGGAAAACAAGATCCGACAACATTATATGAAGATAATGCAGCCTGTATTGCACAACTCAAGGAAGGGTACATTAGGGGTGATAGGACGAAGCATATTTCACCAAACTTTTTCTTCACCCATGACCTTTAGAAGAATAGTGAGATTAGTGTCCAACAAATTCGTTCAAGCAAAAATTTGGCAGATTTATTTACCAAGGTGATGTAGAATAATCTCTTGGTAAGGTCACTTCAACGGAATACGTGGAGAAGGAACTAGAGGGCTACATTTCCGATGAACAGGTGTTGGCTTGTTTACTTCCGTTATCTTGGCTCTAGGTTCCTGCAAAACAAGGGAACAAAATCCTTGTAGCATTTTTTCCCCCTCTGATGCTTAAGTATTTGTGGGAGAGTTTAGAGTTAAATAACAATAATTAACAATACTAATCTAGAGAGAGTTTTTAGAGAGAAAGACTCTAGTATTATGTAAGAATTGTATGATATTGAATGTGATTGAATGAATGAATAAATGCCCCTTGGGGTGTTTGTAGGCAAGGTCACCAAGGGTGCCCAAGGGTTTTGGGACACTTGGGCCTTGGTGATTGGCTTGTGCCTTTATGATCCCTTTTTTGGCCTATTTAACTTTTGGCCTTGGGCCTATTGCATGAAATAGCATTTCCTCTATAAAATTGAACACGTGGCACGATTTCAAGGGCGACACGTAGCAGTCTATGCAGTCCATAGACTGAATATGACTTGGAAATTTTGCCAGATAAAGAGGACACGTGGACCACTATTATATTTACATGTGGCATGATATGGCGTGCCACATCACAAGACACTTCCGACTACTACATTCCAGAAATTAGTTCATCTAATCGGGTTGCGTCGTGTCAAGGATCTCAACGGGTGATATCATGAGGGGGTGTTAATAGAATTAGAAAAATAAATAATGAGATTGCATGTAATTTCTATTGAAATAGCTTCTATAAGCATCATTGCGATCTCATGCAATTGTATATTTGTATTGTTATTTAACTCTATTGTTATTCTATGTAATAGTTTAATAATTGAGCTATTATTAAAATCCCGCACAATAAAGCCTTGTTCTTTAGGAACGTGGCTGAACGGAACTGAACTGAAAGGAGTTGAACTGAAGTGAAGTGGATTAAAATGAAGTAGTAATTATAATGGAGATGAGTTGAACTGAACTAAACTGAATGGAGCTGAATAGAATTAAACTGACCTGAATAGAGCTGAACTCAACTGAACTGAATTGAACTAAACTGAACTGAAGAGAGCTTAATTAAACTGAACTAAATTGAAGACTAAACTGAAATGCCAAAAATTTCAGTTCAAAAGGACATGGCCTAACATGGTGATCCTGCAATTTTAACTAATCAATTTAGCAACAATCTTTACTTAAGATTTTTAAAAATTCATTGTTACCAATGGTATTAGGAAAACAAAAAATAATTGAGGTTGCATGTACTTTCTACTAAAATTTCTTTTTTAAAATTACGATTGTGATTAAACGCAATAGCTATTTAACTCTATTGCTTCTACCACACCCACTCTGAAGCATAAAAGGGGGTTTTGACTAGAGCAAATGTTTTTTTTTTTTTCATTAGTGTTTGTGCTATAAAAATCCAGTGCAATAATTTCAAACTTCAATATATTTGAAGCATGCTATAGTTGTAAACTTGAAATTAGGGGTGAAACTAATTCGGTCTAAAACCGAAAACCGAACCGCACCAGACCGAAAAACTAATTTGGTTCGGTCTCGCATTTATTCTGGTGCGGTTCAGTGTGGGAAAATTCAGAAATTCGGTGTTCGGTTTGGAGCTAGAAATTTTCGGTCTAAAACCGAACACCGAATTTGTGTGTGAATAGGCCCAACAATAAGTGGCCCCAAAAAACCCTAAACCGGCCTAAACTAGTAAACTCTCAAAAAAAAACAGAAACCCTAAAAATTTCCCTCTCATTCTCTCTGAGACTCTCACAAAGTCACAAACTGAAACCCTAAAAAATTTCAATCGTTGTTTTCCTCTGACAGATTAATATCAATCTCTCAAATCTCAATCTCTCCTCTCAGTTTCACTCACGGACTCACCTTCACTTCTTCGACATTTTTGACGAGGTAACTCAAATTCTCTCTGAAACGTTTTGTTTTTGAGGTTTTCGATTTATTTGGTGAATATTTGTATTTATAATTATTTTCTGTTTTATAATTGTAATTGTGTTTAGCTGTTTTGGATTATATAGTGATTCGATTAGAGTGAATTGATTGGTTTTGATGAATGTAGTTTATAGTGAATATGAGTGGTTGAAATTATTGTTGCATCGTCTATTTGGGTTGAAATTATTGTTTTGATGAATGTAGTTTATAGTTAATTTCAAACTAATTAAGTAATTAACTCATCAAACTTCAGTTCCATACTTGACATAAATCATATTTTTTCGATCTAACATCAAAGAGTGTGGAGATATAAAAATAGAGGTCGGAAAATCAACTTCGTTCATTTTGGTCCAAAAAAATGCACTGTCCAAGTCAAAATCGTTGAAAAGATAAATACCAATAAAAAAACGAAAAAATTATTTATTATTTTTTTAAAGAAAAGGACTCCACTCATGAACAGAGCATAAAGGACTGATATGAGGTTTTTAGTTCTCTGTAAAATTTCTACTGTTATTTTCACATAAATTGGATCTCTTCTTAACCATAGAGAATTTGCTCCCAAAAATTAGCAAAAAAATAAAAAACTCAGCTTTATTAATTTTCATGAAAAAATTATTGGTGCTTAATGGCCTGTTTGATGTCCAGTAACTCAGTAAGGTATTATGGGAATTGAAATGAGTTTAACTCACCTTCATGTGGCCTGTTTAATGCTTAATGAATTTACCTTCTTCCCTAATGCTTTGACACAGATATAGTAAAACTCGTTTTTGGACTTAAACACTAAAAGCAAGCCAAATTAATTATGAAAATATATAATGCAGCAGGTTATTCGTGTGTGAATCTTAAAAGTTGTCTTAAATTAATGCAGCAGGTTTATGATACTGTTAATACTTAATTGTTCTCTTTTTTTGTGTGTGAATTAGATGTCATCCAATGTTGGCAATCCTGAAAAAGCAAATGGCACACCATCTGAACAAGAAATAGAGGATGATGAGGAGCGGGAAAGTGTCTCTGCATCTGGCTCTAAAGGCATGACAAAGAGGAAGAGGATGAAGGATCGTTCAGAGGTGTGGGAGCACTTCACAAAAAAGGAAACATCCCTCGGATTGCGAGCTGTCTGTAAGTATTGCAATATGGAGTACAAATGCAATCCAAAGAAGAATGGCACAAGTGTTTTGTGGGGTCACCTTAATAGATGTCGTAAGTATCCTTATAATACTCCTAAAGATTCTAAGCAAAGTCTTCTTTCTTTCAAGGGTGCTAAGTTAGGTGATGGTACAAGTGGTTTAACTTATCAAAAATATGACCCTGCTAGTATTAGAAAAGCATTGTCTTATATGGTTATTGTTGATGAGTTGCCTTTTAAGTTTGTTGAGGGAGTGGGGTTTAGACATTTCTGTAATGTTATTGAGCCAAGATTTCATGTTCCTTCAAGAATTACAGTAGCTAAAGATTGTTACCAAACTTATTTGTCTGAAAAAAGGAGGTTGAAAAATGTGTTAAACAATTGTAATTCAAGGGTTTCTTTGACTACTGATTCATGGACCTCAATACAACAAATTAATTATATGTGCCTCACTGTTCATTTTATTGATAATAATTGGAAATTACAAAAAAGAATTCTTAATTTTTGTCCTATCTCAAGTCATAAAGGTGAGGAAGTTGGAAAAGAAGTGGAGAAGTGTTTGCTTGATTGGGAACTTGAAAAAGTATTTTGTATAACTGTTGATAATGCTAGTTCAAATGACACAGCAATAGGTTACTTGAGAAGGAAAATTAATCATTGGAAAACTGGGGTACTTAAGGGGAGGTTTCTTCATATGCGTTGTGTTGCACATATAATTAATTTGGTTGTTTCTGATGGTCTAAAAACAGTCAATGAGTCAGTTAGTCGTGTTAGGCATGCTGTTAGATTTATCAAACAATCTCCTGCTAGGTTGTTAAAGTTTAAAAAATGTGTTTCAGAGGAAAAAATCACCACAAAGAAGTTGTTATGTCTTGATGTGCCTACTAGGTGGAACTCCACCTATTTAATGTTGAGTGCTGCCATTGATCTTGAGGGTGCTTTTGAGAGGTATAGTGAGGAAGATCCTCATTATGGGATTGAGTTGAGTGAAAGGGAAGGGAATGGTAGGCCTGATTGTGATGATTGGAGTACTGTTAAAAGATTTTCTGAATTTTTACAAGCATTCTATGATCTTACCTTGCGTGTATCTGCCTCTTTATATGTCACTTCCAATTTATTCTTTCATGAGTTGGTAAATGTTGCTTTAATGTTGAAAGAGTTGGAATCAAATGAGGATCATGAGATGTGTGTTATGGCTTCTAAAATGAAGGAGAAGTATGAAAAATATTGGGGTGATCCGGATAAAATGAATATGCTAATTTTTATTGCTGTTGTGCTTGATCCTCGTTATAAGCTTGATTATGTTGAGTGGATGATAACTGAAATTTATGATTCCAAAGTTGCAAATGCATTGATTCATAATTTGAAAGAGGTTTTGAATGCTATGTATGAGGAGTATCGTGGTTTTTCATCAAATAGTGTTTTGAAGGAGGATGTGTCATCAAGTAAGGATCCTCAACACTTTTCACCTAAACACAAAAAAATTGAAGTATTAAAGAGCAAGTATAAGAAACACAAGTTTGAGAAAGAGGGAGATGCTAAAATTGAGTTAGACAAGTATTTAGAGGAGGATACAGAGGATGATGCTGAGGAGTTTGATATTTTGGGTTGGTGGAAGGTCAATATTGCTAGATTTCCAATAATAGGAACTATGGCTCGTGATGTACTTGCTGTCCCTATTTCAACAGTAGCCTCTGAGAGTGCATTCAGCACCGGTGGCAGATTTCTTGATGTGTTTCGAAGCTCATTATCTCCAAAGGTTGTGGAAGGACTTGTTTGCGCTCAAAATTGGTTGCGTGCTTCTCCTTTTCCAAGTGTTGAAGAATGTTTAGAGGAAGTCGAGCAACTTGAAGAAGGTAATATACTAATATTATAAATATAAAAGCAACAATCATAAGCTATTCATTTTCATACATAATCTTATTCATACAAATATAATTATTTAACTTGTTTGTATTCAATATTTGTTTGCTAGACTTGGAGAATATGGCACTTGGTGATGATATCGATCAAGTAGTTGTGGATTGATGAAACAAGGGAATTACTATCGTTGTTCATACGCCTTGCTAAGCCTGTACTAGTGTTCTTGTTGTTTTGTACTTCTATTGTTGCTCTACTAGTAGTCTATTTACCCTATTATCTATGTATCATTGTGGATGTATCATTGAATTGTTATATTTGTGTGGTGGTTTCATTAAAACTCCAGTAATTGTGGTTGTATAATTTGATATTTACAATGTAAACTTTAAACTTTGAAGGTTTAAACTTTGAAATTTCCCAACTTGTTAACTTATTATGTAATTATGTTAGGCAGATTGTTTAATAGGTATTAGATAGTAGCAATATGTATAGCAAAATTAAGCAGGATGTGTGGGAAGAAAAGCAGAAAAAATTGTACTTAAAAAGTATGGTTCGGTTTGGAGTCAAAAGCGGAAAACCGAAATTTTATGGTCTGGTTTGGTTTGGATTATAATATATTTTGGATTTGATTGGACTGAAAAATCAAAGACCGAAATATAATGGTTTGGATTTGGAGTTGGTCAAAGTCCAAACCGTACACCGAACTTTTACCCCTACTTGAAATTAAACATTGAGATCATGTACAAGGACAATAAACTTAAAACTATTGAAATATTGTGCAATAGTAGTAAATATAGATAAATTAATACGAAACCACTTTACTAAAATCATCTAAGATACTTTGATTCGTATCGATCCTCTAACCAATTGAGCTTTACTTTAGTAATCCAATTCAATCAGGATATCAATTTTGCAATAAACAGTTTTTTCCCTGTCATTAGTCTAATGTGACATGTACGTTGATCTTTGTTTTAACATATGTTACGTACTATACTTGACTTTACACAAATCAAGTATATCATATTATCATCTATTCTTATTGGAGCTTATCATTATATTAGTTTTATCACACCTTTTTTTAGAAATATATGTCACGTTATGAGCAGGGTATCCCATCCATTTCATTCCATTTCAATCCAATCCATTCCATTTTATTCTATTTCAGCCAAATTCCATGAACAGAACATAGCCTTACTTTCTAGATTCATTGGAAAATAGAACAATATTATTATATTGGTCTCTTGTGACACAAGTAAAAGGAATCAAGTACTCGTATCCATGCATTCTAAAGTTAATCTTAAATTAATGCAATAATAATCTACATTTTTATCATGCGACTGCAGCCTGCAGGCGTTACACACGTGCGTGATGTACATTTGTGCGGCATCTTACAATCATTTAGTCCCATGTTATGCTGCTTCTCATTCAAATATTTAATTTGTAACTTTTATATTTTGTGGGTGATTAATGTACCAAATATAGACTTGATTACCAAATAAAATGTTTGTTTGACATATATCGCTTAAAGTTTTTTATGTTCCATAGTACAAGTAGAGCACTAGAGTTTTCATAGGTTGAAGTGAAGGTCATGACTCATGAGGCGCTCACCTCCCGAACTGTGATTTGGTCTATATTTCGATGTTATATCAATCTAATTTTTTGTCTACTAATTGAAAACTAGTATCTCCAATCTAGTAAAAGTGAAATTATTAATTCTAATGTACGTAAAAAAGTTATCTATAACAATAATCATTAATAGTGATAATAAGAATGAATGAATATGCATGTAAATGTACAAGGAGATAGAGTCAAATCAATCTTCATTTCCATGATGATTTTATTTTTTGGTTCTAGGGAGCCACGAGGGCAAGTATTGAAAATTGATTTTAGGAATTTCAACAATCAATCAAGAGAAGAGGTGTGACCTATTGAGCTATCCCTCAATCTCATTCCACATTATGTACGTTTTTCCATAAATATTCATTTGCATCAAGTACCACCAACCAAGCTAAGTAAAAATAGTTGATAATAAACTATTTATTTGGAAAAAAAAGTTTGACAATGTTTTGTTCTTAAAGGAATTACTTATTTTGGTCACAATTGTTCCTAGCTACCTACCAACTGGTTATAAGTGTAAATTATATTCTCATAACACTATATCTTCTGTTGTTGTCTTCTCATAAACCCTTACAATTTAAAATCACAACTAGAAAAAATTAATAATAAATTAAAATTTTATTGGTAACTCAAAACAGTACGACCATATAACTAATTATTATATATTGACTCCATACATTCTTCACGCTTACTTTGACTTTTTTTTAATATACGTAAGAAAAATATTTGTTATCAGAGTTATTTGATTCGTTACACTTTGTAATTTCCAAATATATAATTTTCATGTACACAAAATATTCGTTATAAACATTTGAATTGTGTCTCTGATCTTTTTCAAAAATAAAGTAGCAGTTAAATAAAAATATATAGTGCGAATATATAATTTTGGAAAATGAAATTCCGGAAGATATCTTCCAGTGATAAGAAGTTTCAAGTTTTGGTTGATAAGTGGATGCTAAGCTAGGGAAAGACAATAGTTGCGAACTTGTGACTTGTAACGTTGAATTGGCTTCTCAAAAGAATAAGTGAAAACAGAACCAAAAAAAAAAAGTAACTTAGAATCAGAAAGTTATACGAATACGAGTAGAAACAGAAAGTTAAAATTTACATGCAAATTGCAAAGGATGTGAATAAAAATAATAAAAAAATTAGCATAGTTTAGAAGCTTTCTACTTTTTTCTCTTCTAAGTTTGAACAAAATGAAAGTTATAGTTATTAGTTTTCAAATTGTATTATCACCCACTGTAATTGCAAGTTGTTTTTTTTTTTTTTTTTTTTTTGAGAGAAAGTTGTTTAGAATTTTATTTTTACTAAAAAGTAGATAAAAATATAGGTGTATTTCAGTCTACATTTCCAAATTCATGTCATTAATTTGGTGGATAATGTCTCATGATGACAAAATGTAAAACCCACTATTTCAACCCACATACATAAGAATAGAGTTTAGTCTAAGAATCTTTATTATGCATATAAATGTATAACAAAGTTATATGTGATTACTTTCTCCCTATTAATTTAATTGCTTTTTTTTTTTTGTTTAGGCTATCTCAAAATAGTTGCTTAACATTTAATCTTTTTTCCTTATTTGATAAACCTTTACATGCATGTAAAATTACACAATTATTCGATTTTTTTATTGTTTTTTCCATCATTCCCCCGGTTCCCACTTTCTTCAATAATTATTCTTTCCAAAAATTGTCTCGAGTATTGCAACTCAAAGGTAAAACAATTAAATTGATAGGAAGAAATTATGTTGATAGTAGAAATTTGTTGAAGGATTGGTCTAAAGTGTGTGTATATATGAGAACCATGAGAATTATTGAATAACGAACGTTTTAGATATATTTAAAAGTTGCAATCACTTATTAAGAATGTATTATTTTAACATAATCTATGTATATAACTTCATATCATACAAGAATTAAAGTATGTATATTAGAAATTTAGAACTATTAATATCTTAGAAAATCTATGTTATGAGTCTCTATCTGTTGGTAGTTTAGTATGTAGTCAAGAATTTCTCATTAGCCTACAAGAAAAACGGAGTACGTTTAATTAACTATCTACAGCGTACATACCTATATGTAGACATTCATGTTTTAAGATATGTCTTGTATAGCTGGTGAAAAAAAGGAACAATAAAATTTTACAAAAAAAGAAAAAGGAAAATAAAACTTTTAAGGTGAAAACCACAAAGTTTGCAAATAATTACAATTTTACTATGTTATGGATCCATAAGTCTTAGAATTCATCAAACCTCTTAGGTTTATGGCACTTCATGAGTTAAATTTTGATCACCTAATAAATATAAAAATACTTTAGTGCAAAGTGCAAACTACATAATTACCAGAGTATAGAGAAAGTGAGGGAGTAAAATAAATAGAGCAAAGACTTGAGACAATCAAATATTATGGGAAAGAAATCAAAGAATGAGAAAAATAAGTGAAGGGAAACTTTGAATAAAAAGAAAGTAAGAAACAAAAGTATAAGGCATATGTACCTTGTACAATGTTAGGGCTTGTTTACTTCAGCTTAAAATCCGTCCAGTTCAGCTCAGCTCAGCTCAGCTCAACTCAGTTCAGCTCTTCCCTTATTTTGCTATTCATTAATCCTTCATAAAAAATTTCAATTCAGTTCAGTTCAATTCAGCTCCAATCAGTTCAATTCAGCTCAGCTATTTTCAGTTGAAGTAAACAGGCCCTTAGTTTTACACATTTGAAAAGCATATTGATTCCATAACAAGATTGGTTCCAGGGTCGTTCCTGAGAATATAAAGGCTCGGGGCGAATTGTTGAATATGGGCCCTATTAAATAATTATAAGTATGATTGGTTTTTTTTTTTTTAACCAAAAAGCCACATGTAAAAAATGAGAATCATCATGTAATGCTTAAAAAAACTTAAATTATTACTGTGTAAAAAATAAGTCTCATTCGAAGACAAGTAATACTCCGAAGTATATATGCATTAAAATTGCATAATACTTTAAAAATGTAATTGATTCTTATAAATATTCTTATAAAAATTGCATTAAAATTTCTTACGTTAATACAAGTATTAGTGGTAGGTACATATTTTTATTTTAAGGTCTTTTTTTTTATAACTTCAAAAAGAAAAAAATTAGAAGTAAAGTTCTCATATACTCCGTAGGGAACTACAAAATATATTAAAAAACAAAAGCATATTACTATTTGTTTTTTACAACGGATCAATGTAGTAAATCATTTAATTATTTATTTATCTATTATAGAGCCTAAGCAAAGTTTGGATTAAGTAAAAACAAGAAATAGATAGATTATACCTTTTAAAAAACTTTGAAGGCATGTAAAAAAGGATATGCATTTTATTGATGAAATTATTAATAATAAAATGTATTGATAGAGAATTAATATGGGAGAATAATTGGTACGACTAATAAGAGGATTATGTTATATAATATATATATTAAGGTGGATGCCCATTATACTTATTATTGTATAATCTAGAATATTCTATATACTAGGGTTTACTGTACAAGAAACCCTACCCACTTTGTATATATATATATATGGTATTATAGTTGAATGAGAGATACACATCTATTCTCCTAATACTCTCCTCTAAAAAATCTCTTTGTATAACACGTTATCAGCACGAATTTAAAAAAAAAAAAAAAAAAAAAATGAAGTTTTATCAAAATCACCTTCTTTCTTTGAAATCCAAAAACTCCATCATCGTCTTTCTTCTCACCTTTGGTATGTTTGTCTTTTCTCTGCTCTATAATTATAATATGAATTTTATCACCTTATTTTCTTTCTTTCAATTATTATTGTAATTCTTTATTTTTACAAATTGCAAGGTTCAATTTTTGCTTAAAGATTCAATCTTTTCTTCAATTTTTCTTTTTTTTTTTTAAATTCCGTTTTGTTTTTGTTGAATTGAGATTATTGAGAGGTTTTGATTAATAATTTGGGGATTTATTTCTAATTGATGAGCCAAAACTCAATAATCTTAGTTGGGTGTTGTTGATTGATGAATTGACATCAGGTTAGATTCTGATGAATAATTGACAAAACAAAGTATCTCAATAATCTTAGTTGGGTGTTGTTTTCTAAATAATTGCGCTTAATTCTGCAAATTACTTGCATTATGCTTAAATATGAAATTTATATACTCAAATTCAGCAATTTGAATTAGTATTACTGTATAACAAACAACGCAATAAAGGTGTGATTTTTAGCCAAATTAATCAAACAAACAAATTAAAAAAAAAAAAAAAAATTAAGCAGCAAAACCTGGATTGTTGATCAGCGTTAGTTCAACGTAATATTGAGTTAAATTAGCAAAATCTTCTGATTCTTAACATTCTCACTTTCTATCATTACACATGATATTGTGTAGCCTTTTCGGTTAGTAAACTTAAGTGGACATCTTCTATGGTCATCTTCAAGTAGGCTCTGACCCCCCTTAAAAAAAAAAAAAGGAATAAATACCTGAGTTGGCAAGCAGAAGGGCAAACACAGGATGCAAGTTTTGTTTGTAATAAGCCCTGACCATAGTGATAATATGAGTAGCATAAACACCGGAACTATCACAACTAGCTAAGTGAAAAAAAAAAGGAATGAGCTATTAGTTTGTGAGGGTTAAGGTGGATAACCCCAAACGCCGTTCCTCTATTTTACTAATCTTAATTCGTATATGACTAGTTTTATTCATTTCTTGTTTATTTTCTCACAAAATATGTAAAACATTATTAATGTTCATTGAGGTATAATAAACTAATGAATTAACTAAAGTTCCAATTAACTGAAGTTCCAATTTTTTTCCAGCCAGTTATTAGCTTATACATGTACTGTTTGTATGTATTACTTGATAATTGTTTGATTCTCCATAGTTAATAATGTCATTGTTTCTATGATCTTTATATATATATATATATATATTTCATGAAATTGAGCTTTGTTCAAGATTAAATTATAATTGGTTTGTATTTGAGTTTAATTATTTAATTGTTGATGGCTATGCATTACCAATGTAAAAACTAGAGTCTAGAGTAATAATTACTGGAATATCATATGCTTATGAGTTGATGATGTATACAATGCTATCAAAGCTAAATAATGTTAGTCAATAGTTCTGTTAATATATAGACTTAATAAGAATCCATTGACAAACATAAAGATAGGAGTATGTTATTTTTATGTATTATCATGATTTATGTATGAATGTATATTTTTGGTGTGTTCGAATTAAATCATATATGGTCATATGATATTAAATCTTTCATGAAGATAGATGTTTGGAATAATGTGTAAATTGAACATGAAATTCTTATACTTATGAACACGAAACACCTTATTTTTATGAAGGGATAGATTCCCTTAAGAATAAGACCATCCCTTAATATATAATTCTGAATTTCATTGTAAGTTATTCATCATTCATAAAACTAATGTGTACCATCTGTACAATGACATGTGAGAATAATATTCAAAGATTTTGATTAGTTGAGACATTGACTTCTTGGTAAATATTCTCAATGTCAAAACTATCAGTGAGAAAATAACTAATTAGACTCCCTTATTGCCATAAGTGAATGAAAAATTGCATATATGTTGGCATAAGATGATAATCATGTTTGCATGATATTTCCTTATGTTATAATTCGCAAAGTTTTAAAAAGATTGCAAACACGAATACATAATTATTTTATTAGCAGGAATATTGTATGACTTTAAGAAATTGAGTATGACATGTGTGAGAAACTCGGTTAAAGAATGTATTCATTATGCCCATAATTTTTGGAAATACCATTATAAAGGTATATATATGGGCAATAGAAAAGATGTGAGTTTTATGAATAATTTACTTTACATGATACATGACATCCTAAAGAATCCATGGCTTAAGAAGAATATGAGATAAATGTTGTTGGACTAATTTCATGCCCCCATATGCAAGGATTAGGGGGAGATAGTATTTTTTATTCCATGATTATAAAATACATGATGGTTAGGTGTGGTAGTACATATAAATGATTTATTCAATAAAGATGTCAACAAGATAGTTAAATGTTTAGAATAATGATACCATCCTAAAGATGGATATGAATGATTTAGAATGTCATTGATTATAAATCAATCATAAGTGCCCTAATTAAAATTAATGTTGTCGCAGAAGGACAACACAAGTTGCTCACGAACATAGATTAAGCCTGAAACGTGGTAGACTATTGAGTTATGAACATAATTATCGTTGAATATGAAAGAAAATAATACGTTATGATGAATTTTCATTAGAATATATTTATGTTTCTGTGCCAAGATTGCATAAAATACTCTAGAAGAGTATAATATGTCCAACTTAATTAACATGTATCATGATAATAATAATCAATGCTCTGGCAGAGAATGAATAATGATTGTTGCATAAAGTATTAGTCTTTCCAAGTTTAGAAAGAAACACTTGCTAGTGTTCTTATATCACATCATATTAATCATCATGGCCATGCATGGAGTAGGCATAATAAAGTGATCACTATTGTTTGAATACTGACNGTTTGAAAATTGACCAGAATTTAGAAAGTGATTGGATGTGATAATTCAATTAGGCCATCAAACGGGTTTAATTTATAGTATAATCACCGGTAAGAGAAACCTGAAGTATCAATTTGACATGAAATAATGTGCTGACGCTCTCTCATGTTAGATACGTGAAATGTTTTGAATGGCAAGACATAATTAACGAACATTGAAATTGAGTTATATTTGGATTGTAATTTTTAAGAAAATTTCAAGAAAAAGAAAAAGTTATTTTTGAACAACTTTGGATATACATAGGTAATGAGTGATTAGAAGTTCACTGAAATAGCTTATATGTTGTTCCATATCATGTGACTAAAGGCTTACCAAATCACCTTGTATGTTAACACTTTGAGTAAGTTAAAACTCATTGTTTATGTCATTGGCAATCCAGAAGATCACCATTGAGTGGAGTTACATGCGTATAAGCTAAGTCATGATTATGTTTATATAACAATCATTTATTTTATTGGGGCTGTTGAATGTCAGCACACATAAATAAACCGACAACTGCACAATAATTGTCTCCCCATTGTCATTAATCTCTAAAAGTGAACAATTTATGATGAATTTATAAACATATGTGTGATGTACATCATAAGTTAGAGAAGAGATGGTTTTCATTGCATTGATTAATATTGTTCTCCAGAAGAGACAAATAGTTTGTTGAATATATCTCTTCTAAGCGATGAAATTTGTTAATAAATCTTCTATTAGATGAAATATTTTTGCACATGAAATCATACACTATGTTGGTTAAGAATATGATGCCCCTATTTTTGAAAATTTTACCAACTTAGCGGGAGAAGAATTGGGATAGGTTGGCAAAATTATTAAATTATAAAGTGATGATTCCTATAATGACTATTTGAGATATTATTTCCAACTTTTGTCTATATATTATCAAGATATGTTGCACATCTATGGTTTGATTTGTATTCAGTTATGTCTCATGTTACATACCGTTAAAGATACATTTTGGTCATATTATGTGTATACATTGAGATAAATCTTGCCAATAATACTTGAATCACTATACCTGAAGTGTAGGTTGTATGATCGGTTTTAAAATAAATATGAAATATATGGCAAGAAAGTGCAGTTGACACTATTGAAAGTGTAATAGTATATTAATACTATAATGTACGCCCCAGAAGTGGTGTAGATATCTAAATCATGATAGATGGCCTATGATACGAGAAATTAAAAGTTATAATGGTACCGGTGGGAAATTTATTCATATATCATTGTAAAATAGGTGCAAATTACATCTTGAAGAATGTGATACCGGTATATGATGGAACCGGCGGATTATGTGCATATGCAAAGGTGGTGGATTTGAGAATAGGGATTTGAAATAAAAGTCCACTTTTATGTCGACATTGACAATGATCAAAGATTATCATGGACTTGAAGTCCAGCTAAATTAAAGGTGAATAATGATGATGATCATCAAGGACCAAAAGTCCAAGAATGGATTTTGAAATCCACACTATACAGTGTCTTGCATTTTTTTAGTCTTACATTTATGTGCATGTGTGAGTCGTAGATAAACGCATTATTCATTGCATGTGTAGATAGTAGTTAGATGCGTCACTCATCATATACATGTTTTATGTTCAATATCTTATTAGTATACACTTTACATCTCATCATTTACATGCAATAATCGTGATGTACATGAAATTTGGTACATAATGTAGTAAGTTGTGTTTGCAGTAGTATGAAGACTTATATGAAAAAAAAAATATGCTCCAATGAGGATATATTTGTGATACTATGAAAGCATTTTATCAGCATGCTATGAATCATGTATAAAAGTTCCAGAAGAATTTATATATGACATATTCAAATATCAAGTCCTTCAAATTCTTTATTTAGAATACAAAACTCTCATAAAGTATTGGTGACTAAATTAACAACACTCAACCTGAAGTTTGAGTCTGTGAGTGCTAATCAGAATCTTATGTTCATTTCAGAACTTGATATTATAAGGATAATCCTTTCATGGTCCAGAAGAACCATAAACAAATAAGAATTACTTAAATGTAATTACTAATTAACATAAGATTAGACAATGATGTTGATAATATCACAAGTTGCCATAAATTATGATCAATATGTAATTATCAACAGCTACTTTATATAGCTTCCAGAAGAAGGTATAAGTTTAATATTTATGGCAACTTGACAAATATGTAGTAATGATAAACACAATGTAAGTATTATTTTCAAGAGTACGGAGGAATGAATATATCTTATGTTGAAGATTGAAGTCCAATCAGGAAGGATCAACTACCAAGGAGTTGAATTTTATTCCTGCGAAGCTACTATCGAAGACGTTGGGTTCATTATTTTAAAAGATCTCTAGTTATGCATTCATTAGGGGGAGAAATACGCGTTGCTCTCTTTTTCCCTTAACCATGGTTTTGTCCCATATTGGGTTTTCCAGGTAAGGTTTTTAATGAGGCAACATATTAAAGCGTATTACGAAAGTGATGTACTCTTTTTCCTTCACTAGGTTTTTGTTCCCACAGGGTTTTTCTTAGTTGAAGTTTTTAACGAGCACACTATTCGATAATGGTCATCCAAGGGGGAGTGTTATATAATATATATATATATATATATATATATATATATATATTAAGGTGGATGCCCAATATACTTATTATTGTATAATCTAGAATATTCTATATACTAGGGTTTACTGTACAAGAAACTCTACCCACTTTGTATATATATATGGTATTATAGTTGAATGAGAGATACACATCTATTCTCCTAATACTCTCCTCTAAAAACTCTCTTTCTATAACAGATTAGGAATTTTTGAAAATTTTCGATAAAAATGAGTTACTTGTAGTAGTTATAGATTGGAATAGAAATTTTGGAAAAAAAATTATCAGTTTTTGGGAATTGAACCCCGATCGCCTTGCATGTGAAGTGCTTCAATAAGCTTAGTTCCCACTGAGCAATGTTTTCCTACACGACATATTTACATCACTATAGTATATAAACTTTTTTTTTACCAATATATGGATCTTACATTCTTGGGCCCTGGGCGTAAGCCCCGTCGCAGGGCTGACCCTAATTGGTTCTTGATAAGTTGGTTTAAGGGATCATAAGTTTCGAACTTTCTTGTATTGTATATATTAGTATTTCAGGAGTCTAAAATTTATATTTGTTTATTTATTTTTATTTTTTTAGCAGTTATAGCATGAATAAGTCAAATATGATAAGCAATATGTTTTCGTTTGTTTTTCAAAATTGTGATTTTAGATTACATTTTGTTTGGCTTTGGGAGAGACCTCCTTATGATTAAGCAAAGTACAGTGCTAAATATGTCCAAATTTCAATGAAAAAACGAACCAAATAGTTCCGGCCAATACAATGCATATATAACTAGCATATTCTTAAACTAACGATAAAGCTAACAAAAACTAACCATTACATTTGTGGGAAAGCTTATTTTATGAAGCATAGGTTCGAAATTCATTTTCAATAAAACCCAAAATGTTATATCCTATTCTTTGAAAATTGAAATAATTATTTAGATTCCTTTATAAATAGATAAGGAGTATAAAATTTATTTTCATACTCTTACTTCAAAAGATATTTACATTTGAAATCTTGTACTCCCTCCTTTTCCTATTTTTCTTTACATATGCTTTTGGGATGTTCCATATTATTCTTTACCAAACAATTTTATTAGGTTAATAATATTTTTTTATTAAGATGGACCCCACACATCACCCACTATTAGTTGCAAGTTGTTTCTCTTTTATAAATTATTACCCCAATTTGACCCACTACTATTATCATGTCATATACAATAATGAAGAGGTGAATAGTGACTGACAATAAAAATAGGGAATGGAGGGAGTATGTAGAATTAGTATATATTAATTTTGATTGAATAAAAGCCGATTTCAATGCGTTAATTAATGTTTATGGTAATTTGATTGAATCTTCCAAATAGCTTAGAAATTTTTTATGCAACAAATAAGTAATATTTGACCATGATATTAGTCACTTTACACCACTAAATGTCATACATTAAAATATATAAACTTACTATAAAGGACTCGGTGCACAATTAGTCATTATCATATGTCAAATATAATTATAACGTTTGAAATGTGATTATGTCGTTTGTAATGCGATTATATCATTTAAAGATACGTAATTATATCATCCAAAGTTGTTTATATCATTTAAAAAGTGATTATATATATAAACTAAAACGTGAATATATTATCTGAAAGATAATGATATCATCCTAAATATGATTACATTAACTGAAAAACAATTACTCTGTATAACATTTTTCATCGGAAAGATATTTATGTTAAACAAAAAATTATTATTTCATCAAGTAATAAGATTATAAATATGCGATCCGAGAGTCAATGTAGCGAATAAATAAAACCAAGGAAGTACAATTCATATGTATTTTCAAATAAAAAAAATAAATATATTTTTGTTATAAAATATTGTTATTTTGTGGATGTCTATTATACCCCTTTGGTAGAATTTACAACATTCTGGATACTAGGGTTTACTCTACAAGAAACCCTTAATGCTTGTATATATATACATATACTTTGGTACTGAATAATGAGGTAGGTTCTATTCTCTTCCACAAATACTCTCTATTAAACCCTATTTTCTATAACACGTTATCAGCACGATTGTTATACTGAATCAATTAGATCAACAACTTCTACCGAGGACGAGCAAGTTCAAATCTTGAAAAGATATGTTTTTATTGCATCGGGCATTACAAGGTTAATTTATGTGAAGCATAACTTTTTGAATCATCTACTTACTATATCCTATGAATATATTTTCTTTACCCTCTGCTAGGTATCTGGTAGTCTTGATTTAGCTAGTGTCAAAACTGATTATAATGTGGTTTTTCCCATAACTTGCCACGTTGTATTTATATTGGTGGTATCTGTAGTTGTTACCTGTTACTTAACTTTGGGTGTAAAAGTTAAGAATTTATACCTAATTATACTTGGTGCGTGATAGATTTATATCTCAGACCAAGATTAAAAGTGTTAGGCCTATTCTTCTCTGTTGCATTGTTCACTGTACGGATGTACCTCTAGGAAAATTTGCTATTAGTAATATAATGATAGACAGTAGTTCGTAATAGAATAGCGAACATTTGATATACAGTGATATAATGATAGCGAATTTGCTATTAGTGATAAACAGTGATATAATGATAGCGAATTCTAGAATTTGCTATTAGTTTTTTGTGAATTAGAGTAATACTTTTATGTGGGGATACATACATTTAAAATGGATGGATTTTTTTAGCTTGGAATATAATTTATATGCACATATTAAAAAATATATATATAAAAAAAAAAATAATAATAATAATAAATAAATAAATAGTAATAATAAATAGATAGATAAATAAATAAATAAATAAACAAATAAATAAATAAATAAATAAAACTGTTGATTGTTATTTCATTTTGTAAAAGACTGTTATAATTTAATTTTTTGTGTTAGTGATATGATAAATTCAATGACTATTGTGATTTATTCCAATTTTCTTCTCGCCACGGTCACATATTATATTAGTTTTACGTGCAAATGTTATTTACAGTATTGTAATGTTCAGTCTCAATTATATATTGTACATGTTAGGCCCTTATATCTAATATAATTTTGTATAGTGTATCATGTCAAATTTAGCGAAACTTGAATTTGCGGCAATTGATATTACTGGAAAGAATTATTTGTCTTGGGTATTGGATGCTGAAATTCATCTAGATGCAAAAGGTCTTGGAAAAACTATCAAACAGTCAAGACAAAGCTAAAGCTATGATATTCCTTCGCCATCACCTTCATGAGGCCCTTAAGACTAAATATTTAACTGTGAAAGACCCAATGGTGCTTTGGAATAATTTAAAGGAAAGGTACGACCACCAGAAAAACGTTATCCTCCCTCAAGCTCGTTATGAATGGCTAAATTTAAGATTACAAGATTTTAAATCAGTAAGTGAATATAACTCAGCCATATTTAGAATCACTTCTAAACTGAAATTATGTGGAGAAAGAATAACTGATGAGGATATGTTGGAAAAGACATATACCACTTTTCAGAAGGATAATCTCTTATTGAGTAAACAATATCGTGAAAAGGGCTTTAAAAAATATTCTGAATTGATATCTTGTCTTCTAGTGGCTGAACAAAATGATGAGCTTTTATTGAAAATTCATGAATCACGGCCAACTGGCTCTACTGNCACGGCCAACTGGTTCTACTCCATTCTCTGAAGTGAATGCTATATCCCGCAATGAGATACGAATTAACAATAAAGACCCTGTCGGTAGCAGTGGTCGTGGTCGTGATCGTGGTGGAAGTCGTGGCCGCGGAAGAAGTCGTGGCTATTATAGAGGTAGAGGTGGTCATTTCAAAAACTCATATTCACACCGGAAGTGGGACAATGAGGATGGTAGTAAAAAGCATGAGAAGGCTAAAAGTGAGACTATGTGCTACCGTTGTGGAGAAAAGGGCCACTAGTCTCGTATATGTCGTACACCAAAGCATCTTGTTTACCTTTATCAGCAGTCTTTGAAAAAGAAAGGAAAGAAAGTGGAGACTAACTTGGTATATGAAGATGGCGAAGGTGGTTTTGATAATGGTGATACAACTCACCTGGAGGTTGCAGAATTTCTTCACCACCGCTGAAGGGAATAATTAAGTCAAAAACAATTATGACTATTAGCAAATAAAGATTTAGTAGATTACATTCATAATTTAGCTAGAATAATTTATGTTATTTACTTTGGCTTTGTTATTTTATGCATGAACTTGATAGTTTAATAGTTTGTTTTGTGCTTTAAGACTTTGTTACTTTAATCTTATTTTAGTTACTTTAAATGTTTGGATATTTTAGGATATGTTATTTACTTTCTATTATTTTATTTGAAGAACATGAATGCTCTCCAAGCTCAATTAACAATAAATGGTGAAGAAATATGTCTAGCTGATAGTGCAACTACTCATACAATACTTAAAAATAAGAGATATTTTTCTCAATTGATGATGAATAATATAAGTGTGAATACTATATCCGGTAGTGCAAACATTATTGAAGNAATCCGGTTATATAAACATTATTGAAGGCTCCGGAAGAGAAACTATATTGATGCCTATGGGAACAAAATTCAAAATTATTGATGCTTTGTACTCCCCTAAGTCTCAAAGAAATTTATTGAGTTTTAAAGATATCCGTCAAAACGGATACCATATTGAGACAATAAGTGAAGGAAATAATGAATTCCTTCAAATTACGAGTATAACCCAAGGCACTAAGCAGGTTTTGGAGAGATTATCTGCACTCTCCACTGGTTTGTACTACACAAAGATTAATGTTATTGAGACATATGCTATTGTAAACCAGAAGTTTACAGATAGCTTTATAGTTTGGCATGACCGGTTAGGCCATCCCGGTTCATCAATGATGTAAAAAATAATTGAAAATTCACATGGACATTCTTTGAAGAGCCAGGAGATTCTTCAAAATGATTATTCTTGTGTTGCTTGCTCCCAAGGTAAGTTGATCATTCGGCCATCACCAGCGAAAATAAATTATGAATCTATTTCTTTCCTTGAACGTATACAAGGAGACATATGTGGACCAATACATCCACCATGTGGACCATTTAGATATTTTATGGTTTTAATCGATGCATCGACTAGATGGTCACATGTGTCCTTACTATCAACCCGCAACCTGGCGTTTGC